>CALNHX010007362.1:0-75305 GCA_940337035.1 Agriotes lineatus
TCGTAAAATTTAAATGAATAATTATAAATTTATATCTGGTTAATCTGTTAAAGACAAGATTAAACAGCACTGAGTGCGGTAATATGTATCCATTATCGCACTGAGTGCGGTAATGAAGCTTTTAACGATACTAAAATTAATTTGGTTAAGAGTCTATAACAACACTGATGTAGATAAAAGTTTTTTAATTGTTCTCTAACTTATATAAATTATCTATAAGTTTCTAAGTAGCTTCATTAGTTCCCATTTTATTACGAAAACGGAAATCGATATTGATCAAAAGATAATATGTCAAATGTGTTGAGAAAATTCATCAGCCTGACTTTAATAAATCTTTCAATTATTTTGCTAATACTATTCGTTGATGAAATAGGTCTATACTTATTTACAGTTGTTTTGTCTCCTGATTTATGTATTGGTATATAATTATACTATTTCTTGAATAAATTCGGGTAATTCTCATTCGTGAAACATAAATTAGTGATATGAGTAATCGGTTTTAAAATAATAAAGATAAGGTTTTTCTAAAATCATTGGTTATACCATTAATTCCCGCTGAATGGCTGTTTTTTAAATTTTAATGTGTTGAATTGAGTGTCAGGAAATTTATAGCACCAACGTTACTAACGTTAATTTGTTTTGCCATGTCAATGCCCACATTATCGAAAAAATTATTTATATAACTAGCGTTAATAACATCTTCAACAACAAGGAAATCAATTTCGGATTTCCTAGGTTCCAAATCAGTTATTTTATTCATTATTTTCCACGTTGTCTTAGATTGCCTTGTACAGCTGATTGCAAATAAAAGTGGGACAAGTCTTGAGACTACTTTTTGCGTTTTTAATAACGTGTGAAACTTTCTCTAACTTATATTTCCGTAGGTGAATACATAAAATATTATTAAAGATAGAAGCATAAGAAAAGGAACATAATTACGAGTATTTAATATGTTATTGTACTTCATATTACAATATTACATATTAGCTGTCCCAATTTTATTTGCAATCAGCTGTACATATTCAAATTCAACCAAAGTATAGCTAGAATGTTTTATTAATAGCTGTGACGTTTAGTATAAGGATTAAAAATAAATTTGCACATTTTTTCTATAGAAATTTAAGAAACTACGCAACTATCAACAATGATAATGAAAATATGTGTACATATATTATTAAAAAAATAGTACAATAATAAGTCAGTGATTTGTCTAATGGGATTTTGCATTGGGACGATTGAGCATCACATTTTCTGAAGGGCATCTTTTTCTTTTACGATTTCTTGATTGTCCTAATGCATTATTGGATGGTCTACCTGCTTGTATGCGTTGCCGACCATCAGTTAAACGTCCTGGTCTTCCTTTCTGCGAGTAACAGATGTTGTCTGCACTCCTATTTTTCTTGAAAGCTTTGTTGCCTTTAAAATTATTGTTGCATTCCTTTGATGCATAAAAATTTATTTTTAATTTAAAAATTATATTGCATTATTTTGTTGCGTTACAAATTATTATTTTGCTTTCTTTGAAGCGTTAAAAATTAATTCTTTCAAAGTGAGAATTATATTGCATTACTTTGATGCTTTTACAAATTAATTATTTTCTTTATAAACAATTATATACACTTACTGCATTTTACGTTGACGTTTTTCTTCCGTCAAATGGACTCTGTTGGTCCTGTTAACGTCGGCTGGCCTGCAAACTGCTAGGTCCTGATGTCCGACTTCGGATGGCCTGCTAACTGCTAGGTCCTGTTGTTCGAAAATTGTCCTGAAGTCGTCGTTGTTGACGTTGCCAATCAGAGACTCATTCCAAGGATCAAGAGGTCTCAATGACCAGATGGTTCCAATAACCACGGAGGAGCAGTAGCTGGGTCGACGGGCTGAATCTCACGATCGGGCGATGTTTGTCCCTGCTGGAGATGTCCGAAGATCCGCTGGGTGGTAGGTGTCGATTTGCGGCAAAGAGCTGAACCTCAAGGAAAGTTGCTGGTCGACTCGATGTTTGTAGTTTTCCAGGTTTTCCTCCACAAATCCGAACGACTGCGCCAGTTTTATTAAAAGGCCGCCGAAACGACTTTTTAAAAAACGTTTATTTTATTTTACAATGAAATATAACATTGGAAGTACACAGCTTAGCTGCCAGACAATATCTTACATCTAGCTATGAACTAACTGGAACTTATCTTAAAGGTGCAGGCTACTTGTATATATACTATGTCTAATCAGCTAAGATAAGCGTTATCTCTAAAAGGGAGCGTGAGACAGGAAGCCACGTGCGTTCAAGGTTTGCAGACTTGCAGTTCACACAAAGGAGCTATTATCGTTCAAGGTTGCAAGCTTGCAGTTTACACAGGGGGCCATTGTCTAGCTATAATGTAACTTGCATTTGTTACGCAGTTACTATGTAAAAAAGATATTAAAACAACCTGTTTGTTTTCAAAGTAACCTTATGAAAAACAGGTGATAGCAACCTACCTGATCACGTTTTTAACATCCGTTAATAATAGTTTCTTCGGGAAATTACCTATTTTATTTCACGGTATTAAAAAGTGTTAGCTAATACGTTTTTTCGTAAAACTACTATAAAAGAAAATATCCCCGAAGCCTCGCATATTCAGCATGTCTTCGGGAAGTTACCTACTTCACTTTAGTCATAGCTAATACATTTTTTCGGAGAATTATAAATTTAAGTAAACATTCCCGAAATCTCGTTTATGTGCACATTAATAATTTCTTCGAGAAATTACCTATTTCATTTTAGAGCATTAAAAAAGTCCTAGCTAAGAAAGCCAATCGTTCGAATGTGCGTAAAACTATTTTCATGATACACCTACTTTTCAGACAACATTCTAATTTTAAACATAACCTCCAACTTAAGCTTCGCACCGTAAGATGCCGATAAAATAAAAACCAAAGTTAAACCAAACCAAATACTCTTTGGTTAAACTATAGCGTTTGTTCATTGAACGACTACAGTAACTGTTAAAAATGTAACGAATACTTTTGGAAGTTGATATCCGTTACTTCGGATCTTGTCGGGTAACGACTACTCGTGTAACGAATAGTTACTTTTTTGACATCACTATTGCAAAGGAGCCTCTTGCGACCCTTTTCATGATTGGTGTAACAACAGCAATTTTAAGAGTATTTTCTTTAACATGAATGTCTATACCTTTACTAGAAAATTCTGCTTGCGTTTCCATCATAATTGAAACTACACTCTTTTCGGTTCTATCACCAGCCGAAAATATTAATGACTAGCGTTCTGCATCCAAATCGGGCGCGAAATAATTCATTTAATGCAATTTGTACAAGAGTGATCCATTTTGTGTGTCGAGTTAATTTTGAGGTTAGAAAATCCACATAACAAGGTCACTTATAAAAATTAGAAAACCCTACTACTAGCTTACTTGCGTCGCCCTGAGTCGATTGACACCAAAATCAGCCAAGTTGGCCCACGGGTTCGCTCTCAAAGTGGCGTCAAGCAAGCAAGCAATGAAAATTATTATGTCGGATTTGTATATAAACCCCTGCAATAACATGTAAGTAATCACCTCCACTTGTACAAATACCTTACTTGCCTTTCTCGAGGATTCTTTTGTGCATCTGCAAGAATGAATGGAATATTTTTTTCGTCCAATTCTGATTGTATGAGACAAACTTGGTGCTATATTCTTGCAGCACTAAGAGTCATTCCATCTTCCTTAAGATATTTTATGTAGTACGCTTCAGTACCTTACCATGCGCAAGTAGCTAAAAGTTTCGGCAACTTCGACGTTGTGACTATGTTTAAAGTTAATCTATATAAAAGCAAGATTGTCAGTATTAAAATTGACTGTAATAAATGTAAGAAAACGTACCGTTATAAGTGCGTTAAGACCTTTTTTCAATAACAGGTCATTTTTAACAGTATTGCAATTTGTTTTCTTTACGACCATCTTCATTCCAGCAGTACAATTTTTATTTCGTTCTCTTATGTACTTTGCATTTGCAGTTCTTTCCGTTTCTGGTAATTACTATATTGACAGTCATAACAAGTCCGAAACGCATGCCTCTTCGGAGATTGACAGGTTCGTCTTAGAATCCAATTAGTGTGTGTTGCTTTGCCAAATCTAGCAATCCAATTCTTACAAGCTTGTTTTGGACTATCGCCCAATAAACAACACTGTATGGTAACATTACCATTTTGCTCTAAAACTGTGCTACGAACATCTATTTTTAAAACTTTTGTAACAGCGAAAGGTTTTTTAACAATGATTCATTTCCATCATTTTATTTCGCATGCATATACACTACAATTACGCGAGCAGTGGACTGACAAAAATGTAACGTAACGGTCAGAAGTTATTCCATCAGCATAATTTGCAATAGATTAATAGATATCGCAGAGTGGGTGGGTGTTGTGTCGTGTTGCAGCACGGTGTTGTTTGTCGAGTTATAATGGGGTATTAATATCCAACAAACCACACCACGATATAGTACTGCCTTTTAAAACATTGAGCTGTAAAATGGTGCGTTCTGGATTTACCCGACCGGGACAGCAGAGACTGCAGCCCTCTGCTGTCCTGGTTAGAGCCGTTTTAAAGAAATCCAAAAAACTCAACAATGAGAAGAGTAAGCACCATAGTTCCGGTTATGCATGCCACACACACATAATGCCAAGAAACAAATATATGTATTTTGGTTTCAGGGGACTCTACAACCAACGTGAAGATTTGTTGTAAGCTTAATTTCGAATTTTTTGGGGTGAATCCAATGCTTCCTTTATTATTTATTGTAAATGCAAGTAAAAAATCGTAAACTGTCAGAGTGCCACAACTTTCTGTTTGATTAATTTGGAGACAGTATAGACCTTGGTTAAAATTTTGTCAAGAGAAGTTGTTATTAGGTTCGTCTAGCTTTAGTACAGTTATTAATTTATAATTTAATTATTTTTATGCATTTGCAAAACATTCAACCGCGTTCGTTGGTTATAACCGGTAGAGAGATCCGCGACCATTAGTTTGGCATCTTTAAATTTTAAAAGTTGCTCTACTTTGTCGCTTCCGCAAAATCGACTGTTGTTACTTAACACGTTGCAACTACAATACGTTTTGCTGGCATCCCCGCAATCAGCAACCGTTTATTTTTTGAGAGACAGCAGTCAATATCTTTTGTTAGAAGAAAATGATTGTTAGAGTTGCGTCCATCCTGCTGCTGCTGTTATCATCAAATGTGGGAAACAGGGCAATTTATTATTTGTATCTATTTTAATAATTGTTGTATAATATCTATTAATTAATTAATTAAATTCGGTGTTGTTTTGCCTACAAACACCAACAGCAACGTGAATTCGAAACTTTCCACGTGTTTTCTATTTCTTTCTGCATTTAGTTGCATGAAATGCTTGGCCCTAATTGTCTGATCACATATCTAATGTAGAATCAGTTGCAGTCATACTCGTAAGACTAATACATACACTGCATATTGTTATTTGTGGTGATGTTTATTACGGGGCGGTATATAAGAGCTCAAGCCGCGTAGCGCAGTTGGGTAGGCGCTAGGCTTGCATTAAGCAAGTCCTCAGTTCGATTCTCGAGGAGGCCGAAATTTTTCTGCAGCCTTGGCGATTGGAATCGGGCTCGGTGGGACCATCCACAGTTGGGAACCAAATTAACTGTGCTCTACTCAGAGCAACAGACCTAAGAGATAGAGTAACAAGGTCAACACATCACTACAACACACACGTCACACAATGGTTGCTACGCAAGCACAAGCACAAGCACCAGCCTCTACACCGCAAGGTAAAACAAGGTTATCGATAATACATACACACATACATATAAGAGCTCAATAACTCAATACTGGCGAATGTGGATAGAGCGTGGAAGAGATTATGCAAACATAAAATGGATACTGCCATTTTCCTAAAAAATGCGTTATCTCTAAGAGAATAGTTGCAAAATCAAACTATGAATGTATGAATGTATGTAAAACAACGATTTTGGAATTACAAAGCACGAAACATCCGATTTCACTTGTACTCAAATACTTAAGAGTTGTTGTTATGTCTTCTCCAAAGCGAAGCGATAAGCAGAATATCTTACTATACGGAGCTTTCGCAAGAAATTTTAGGTGGAAAACACAATGAACCAATAAATCTCAGTGTTTAAACTTGATTTAAACACACATAAATTTTATTTTCTAAAATTTACGAAATCCAGTTGCATGTTTTTAAATGCAATTCCCATTTATTAGCAAGAAAAATTTAATGTTGCAATCACCAGCTTTGCCTCATAATTACTAAATTTAATATGTTTAAATTAGATTAAAACTATATATTTCAGTCCAAATTTACGAAACATTATTCATAATTTAAAAGCCAGTGTTATTACTCAATCAGACGAGTTAAAGACCAGGAAAAATGCAAATCTGCACTCCATGCACAATACCGACCTACAGTAGTAAGTTCAACGGGCGACCTTCGCTCTAGCAGGAAATAAAAACTGCACAATTGCTTATCTGCTGTTTTGTAATTTAAACACTCTGACCTAGTAAACTGTATATATGAACTTTGATATTGTTACTGCGTTAAGCATTTTAGTTTTGTATAAATACTAGTTTATTTTCATAATAAAAAGCAATCTGCATTTAATGTTTGATTCATTCACTACCCTTTCTAAGCCATAATATTTATGGGGCATGAGGCTGTGCTCCAAGGTTGGTTTTTACTGTCGTCCGTTCAAGTACCATTGACTACATTGGTTTAAAACGTAAACACAGTCTTGTTTACGTGCTTGACGGATAGAATCAGCGCAAAGTAACGGAATCCTGAAGCAGCCTCTCAGGCAATTCTGTTCACTCAGTGAAAAAGAAGAAGAAGAAGAAGAAGAAGAAGGGAGAAGGGTTAAAGTATAACTATTTGCAGTCCTATCAGTATTAATCAATCCTTTATCTAATAGACGTGTCTGTCCGGGACGCTGTTTTGTCTGTCTGGGACGCAGTTTTGTCTATCTGGGACGCCGTTTTGTCTGTCTGGGACGCTGTTTCAGCAGCCAAACCGTAAAAGATAGAGAAAAAAGTTATGAAAGTTATATGTTTGGAATGGTCATCTCAGCTCAGGAACCGAATTTCAGTCACGTGGCACTTCCGGTTTTCGAGGTATCACAAAAAAGACCGTTTTTCAAATAGAACGCGTATTAAATAAAAATGTTTCAGCAGCCAAACGGAGCTGCGACCCTCTGCGCCTTAAAACCTCGATCGGTTAGGCAACCACTTTGAAACCTTCCGGGTCTGGGTACAGTTTTTATTTAATACGCGTTCTATTTGCAAAACGGTCTTTTTTGTTTTATTAAATGAGACATTTGTCTCACTGGACTGCTACTATTAATTAAATTTATGAATATCATAATATTTGCTGCCCCTGAGTGAGCAGCGCCCGTGTAGCATCTAAAACATCCTACACCGATAGTTACGCCTTTGCTTTATCAGCATTCTGCACTACAATCTTTTTGGGTAAATCTAATTGTGAGTCAGGATTCGATTCCATCAGTATCAGATTGTAGAGGAGAAATGTGATTCACAGAGAACTGAAACGTCTCGAGAAGACTATGTCAATTACAATACAACTAGCAGTCCAGTGAGACAAATGTCTCATTTAATAAAACATAAAAGACCGTTTTGCAAATAGAACGCGTATTCACCACACGTAAGTATATGACGTCATTGTTCGTAGCAAACTACCAGTCGCATTCGCCTTGATAAAATTTGCCTAGAATCTAACCTAAAAAGTTAGGATTAGGATATAATTAAGTTAATAATTAGTGTTAGAGACTGAAATTCGGTTCCTGACCTGACCTGACCATTCCAAACATATAACTTTAATAACTTTTTTCTCTATCTCTTACGGTTTGACTGCTGAAACAGCGTCCCGGACAGACACGTCTATTAGATAAAGGATTCCCCATGTATTTGAGCTAGTCATTCCTAATCATTATTTCGCAGCGAACAATATTGTTTGCCAGATGTCTTTATTAAATTTAGAATAAGCTTCTTGCTCATAATACCGAACTTCTATGGTTATTGTTCCTGAAGTTTGTAAAAGTAGCATTAAGTTCCAAAACGGCATTTACTCAAGCACAACAGAAAGGTATATTTGATACAGCCAATGACGCTAACACGAAACGTTTTGAAGATAATCAGTTTTTAGAATTACTAGCCATAAAGTTATCCGACAAATTTATGGAAAAATTGGGTCCTGATTTGGAAAAAAGTAGCAAAATTGCAGAAGGAAATGATGAGTTAATAAATACTTTCGAAAATCAAACACAATATTCACGACCAAATAGTGTCAGCGTCTTTGGTGTCAAAGAAAACAAGGGAGGAAAAAATGAAAGTGTGGAGACTGCGATCCTTGATGTGTCCAACAACCAGTTAGAAGTGGCAATAACGCAAGATAATATGATGACATCGAGTAGGAGCTCGCAGGCCTGAAAACAGGAATAATTGTCAAGTTTAGTAGTTACGATACCGTACATGGGTGTATGTGGTGATGTGGTGTCGTAAAGACGCTATTTAATGATACGTCAAAAATCTTGCAGGAAAAATTTTACATCGAATACAACATACGATTCCATCCGTTTAAGGATATTGAATTCAAAAGTTTCCGTGATGCCCGAAACGCAAGGCGACGGATACTTCAATCACATCCAGGGAAGAGGAAAGTGTCTGCAAAGGCTTACTGCTGATGAGCACAATAAAATTGTTAATTTGCACAAAAAAGACAATGCAGATGGGTTGCAATTTTTTTTTACTTTATTGCTGCATTAGAATTAGTTTCGTGGGGTGGTAAATATACATCGAGTTACAGCTGTGACACAATTGGCTAAATCAGGATTGAGTGAAGAACAACTGATTAAAATCACTGGTCACTCTTCAGCTCCATCAAACTTGCAAATTGATCAGGAGCAACATTCGAACATTATTACGAACATAAGACAAAAAGCCATTGTTTGTAATCAAGAAATGACAGAAAAGGTGTCAAATTCATTGAATGAAAATTTTCAAGAAAATTCCACAATTTCTTATACCAACTGTAAATTATTAATTACTATTTTAGTAACTAAAACTTTTGTTTTTGTAACTAATTATGTTAATTGTTGGATTTTTTAATAAAGTTATTTTTTTATATTTTGATATTGTTAAATAGCCGTCCCAAATACCACTCGAAGTGGGTATATTTAAAAAAAATCTTTTTAATTGTAAATTATTGTAAATTTCACTCATATCAATAAAATCACATTTTGTGTCGTGAAATGTAAACGTAATAATTTTCATGGAATCGGAAAAATATTTGCCAAAAATATATGCACTGCTTATGATAAGTATTACCCTTAATTATTTTTTTCATGGCGATCTCAAGCAATTAGAAGGCTGGATTTTGTTAAATTATCTTGAATAATTTCGATTATACAAAATCGATTATACTAGACTGCATGGATGCACAGACTTTTTCTACTTGAGGGCCGCATGACCTTCTACCAACTAACAGAGGGCTAATGAAACAATGTTATGGTCTACGAATAATTACTTATTTTCGGCTTCTTTTAAAATTTTAATCCACTCAACCTCATGTGTATCATTGTCATAAAGATACTACAAAATGTATTAGTTGCCAATACTCTAGTCATAAAAAATTGAAAATTTTAGATTACAAACATGTATCATTGTCATATATATTACAGTCATGTATCTAACTAAGCATAAATTTTATTCTTAGTTAGATACATGACATTGTGTAGAAGACACTATTTTTGGTATGTTGGGGGTCACTTTAGTCGTGGCTAAGGGCAAAATGGCTTCCAGATTTTCGTTGTTGAGACGATTTCGGTTCTTATATTTATTAGTATTCATTATTGAAAATGTTTGCTCGCATATATACGTTGACCCGAATAAACTAGTACATTTGAGTGCGTTATCAATCAATGTGGGAAACATATCTGCACTGAGACAACGATAAAAGCCCAATAAACCACCTTCATTAAATTTGTTTCGAAAAGTGTCGTCGTTTTGGATATCAATTAATTCAAGTTGAGCGGCTTCTGGTGCATTTTCGAGTAAAACCGAAAAATGATTGCTAATAAGATCAAGGAGCGGTTTGACATTTGACGTCGACGGCTAGCTACACGTGGTGCCTTCAATTAATCTATCGGAATTGGAATGTGGAGAAGAGCTTGAATCCATTTACCCACCGCAGGAGCACAGGTGAATAGCGGCGAGATATTCCCTCGTAGGGTAATCGTCGAGAAAAATAACGCCTGTTTCAAAGACTACTATAAGAAAGTTAAAAGCGACTAATTCATATGGGAATTATAAAACTGGAAAGTCCGTCATACCTGATTTATTCTCAGCTCTCAAAATATAATGCTTAATTAAGCAAACGATTTCTCGTTCAGCGAGCCGCTAGGCCGAGTCGCCAAATTTCAAGACGCTGGGAAAGAGAAGATAACAAAAGCGCTACACTCGCCCGATAGTGAGCGGGGATTCAGGCAGGTATACAAATGGACGTAGCTGGGAAATTAACCATTCGAAATGCCAACTGATTACTGCTTGTATTAAATATACAGGTGAAACCAGAAATAATTGGGTAAATGGAGAAAACAATTAAGCGGCGCGAAAAATGGTTTCAAGTCCACAATTTTGGTTACATATACAGGGTGTAGAAATGCTTTACGCACCATAGGAATTTCAATGGTAATTTTTTCATATGAAAATATTTGCTTCCCTAATTATTTTAGAGCAAACTTGTATGGAAGTTTTTTGTAGAGAAAACAATTCTGTATCCATTTATTCCAGCATTTTACATTTCGGAAAACCGAAAATTTAAATTATTGAAGCATCTCAAAGCATCAACAAATTAGTTTGTTGTTTATTTGTTTGCATCTGTCAAATGTAGCGGCAATCATGGCACTTATTGCACCTGATCTGCTTCCAGCATACCACCACTTCACAATTTGCACCGATTTTTGAAAAAATGATAATTCTAGTTTCTTTCATTATTAGGTTTTGTGACGTAAAATGACAAAAATGATGGCATAAATGGATGCACAATTGTTTGCTCTACAAAAAACCTATTTACAAGTGTGCTCTAAAATAATTAGGGATGCAAATATTGTCATATGAAAAAATTACCATTGAAAACCCTATGTTGCATAAAGCATTTCTACACCCTGTATATGTTTGAATGCTATTTTCAATTTTTCCGACATTGCTTTGTATGTGGAAAAATAAACGTAGTTCCCTGTTTCTAATTGTTGTTGAAACAACTTTAATTTGCAGTAGAATGCTACCACAGAGCTATATAATTGGGAAGCCAGTTAATTTTTACCTTGAAGCCTTGTATTTAACATATTTAAATGATTCATAATATCAACCATGAATGACAAATCACTTAACTAATCAGCATTTCGTAATTCGGGAATTGTCTTATTTTTGTCATTCATAAATATGTCAATTTCATCAATTAAATTCAGGAGGCGTCGCGGCGGCAAAGCGGGCGGTATGTGTGAGCTCAGCGAGAAGTTTTTTACCTACCTAATGCAATTAATTGAAAAATTATTTTTCAAATTATGTCAAGGACGAGGGCCGCCGATAAAGTGTCCGCGGGCCGCATGCGGCCCGCGGGCCGCGGTCTGTGCATGGGTGTTAGAGTAACTTAACTAGGCGACGCAATACATTGCTTTTGTCAACTTGATGTTGTTTTCATGGAGATGACTTTCAGACAGGTTAATACAAACAAATCGAGCTCCGAATAAAATATTTGTTCCTAATATTAAAATTTACTCAAAAAATAATCAAATCGAATACACTGCGTACTTCGAACAGGTTATACGTCTCAAACTTCCTGCACAATAACAAATCGTGTCAGTTTGACAGAATAATCCTCCCGCTCACGCGGTCGGACTATTTAACCTGTCAAACTGACACTCCTTTATTATAGTGCAACAAGTTATCGACATAAATTATAACACGATAATATCGAAGTACTTATAGTATTAGTACTGATTATTAAATTGCTCTACTCAGAATTCAGCGTGCTGAGTCACTTCAATTGGCAGTTGTCAAAGTGAGGTTAGCTTTTATACGAAAATTATTACATCGTTCTACTCAGAATTCAACGCGCTCGGTCACTTGAATTGTCAGTCGTCAAACTGAGGTTGTGTGCATACTCAATCCATAAAATAAGTTGCGACATGACTTTCAAAAATTAATGTTTAACACAAGGCCACTTGATAACGGTTTTTTAAACGCACTTTATAAAAGCAACAAAGAGTTGCACACTCCGGCAATCCTTTATGGTCGAATGAACGAGAAAAGCGCGATACAACTGTATGAAGCAAAGGACGATTTCTGGAGGCTTCTCCAGATGAACTTCTTGGAGAGGGAGGGAGTATTGAAGTCAAGTGTCTGTATTCCATGAATCGAAAGTGCAATTGGAGGAGGTTCTAAAATGAACCTATGTATTTCTTACGTGGATGACATTCTTACTTTGAAGAAAAACATATTTATTTTTACTAGGTTGCGGGACAGCTGCATCTTGCCAATATATCTTGTTGTGATTGTATTCTTTATGCAGATGTAGATCTTCAAGTCATAAGAATAGAAAAGATACATTATTTTGGTTAGACAACATGATTCCCAAATTAAAAGATCTTTTATGATTGTATGTTGCTGGAATTAACAGATCCAAGCGTCCAACGAGATATGAAGATTCGCGATTCTCAGAAAATGATTGAAGCGCAAAAAAATCAAAATTCAAATAAAGGGTTGTGATATATGACATGATTTTGTTTTGCTTAATTAATTTATTTGTATGGTACTCTAAGCTGCCAATCAGCACCCTGCTGATGTTATATATTTAATGACTGGAATTTTTGTTTTTACTTCGACACGAAGTGTACGAAGTATTGAAATTCCCTCATATCGAAAACCACTCTGAGTCAAATATCTCTAAAATTAGAGACAACCGACTAATTAACCCAGTATATCAAATCTTCGTCTCGGCGGTGCGGATCTTTTGGTGAAGATCCCAGCCCACTAGATCAATCCCCCGTATTGGGGGGTGCCTAAACGTGCTGTGCGGGGGATGTATGTTCGTATGTGTACACGATTCCGGTCGCCAGGAACCTTCCTGAAGTCTTGGATCGTTTTCATACGATATGTCCTCCGAAAATGAAGGCAACATCAACTTTTGAGCTATGGTCTTCGGCAAAACAAAAATTTTTTTTGTTTTGTTTTTTTTTTTTTTGATAAATAACTGGTTCATAGCATTTCATTGTATTAGCGAAACGGCGTGATGCTGAGTATCGAAGTATTCTTGGAAAGCACTGAAGGGCGCTTTTCTTGGGTGGGGGGTACCGTATATTTTTATCTTCGTTTTAGTTAGTTTTGTGCTATGTAACGTGTGTACAATATTTTTTTGAGTCATAGGTGGTAATGAACGTGAGAGGTTACTTATTTGCTTACTTCTCACAACTTGACCTAAATAAAAATTGAACATTAAATTTAATTATTGCAAACTTTTAGGATTTGAAATTCACCATTAACATCGAAAACCCGTTAAATTTAAAATTATAAAGTTGACAATTATTAAATTTGACGTTTAATTTTCATCTAGGTCAACTACTGTTGTGAGAAGTAAGAAAGTACGTATTCTTTCGAGTACATAACCACCTAGGACTGAAATAATTATTGAACGTGCGGTAGATCAAGTTTCTGATCTGCAGTAGTCTATAGTAGAAACGTTTGTAATTTACTAACGACAGAATTAAGAAATACCGTGAATATGTAACACGTAATAGATATAATTAATAATAGCATTTACAAAAAACCTCTTTTTGGCAGAGCAACACAGGCAATGCCTAATTACATTGTGAGATCGATTTTGGCTAAACGTGTTCGAAACAGTCAATTTGTTTGTCACCATAAATGTAAATTTTGTAATTATTTAAAACGCGTTTTGATATATGGTACTTTATAGCTCTTTCAATTCGTGTTTGGCAATTTTAATCAATTCCAATTAAAATAGTTACTTCAAATTTAACTCAAATTTCCATCACACATATATAGACATTCAATATTACTTCACGGGCGGAAGCTTATTGTTCATTTATAGCTGTAGAACACTTCTAGGAAATGCCAGGTTTTTGAATAAGTAAGTTCATTGATTTAATGTAATAGAATCATTATTATATTTTAACTTGTTTATCACTAATAACATTAATAGTAATAGTATTGTTTTACAAAACTGCTTATACATTTTTTAAAACTATAATTGTTTGTAATTTTTTATATCCTGTGGAAGCGATAGACTTTCAGTTCTTTGTAATACAGAGAATTTTGTTTACTCGCTTTATTTAGCGGTCCTTATAATTAAACCTAATTTTAACTGACATTAAATATTTTTTTGAGAAAGCATGCCATTTGTGCACTTGTAATATGTTGGCAATAATGAGATTTAGCAACAGCCTGGCCACGTGTCTACATATTACAAGTGCACAAATGTCATGCTTTTTAAGTTGGTCGAAGTTTC
This sequence comes from Agriotes lineatus, assembly GCA_940337035.1. Classification (NCBI taxonomy): domain Eukaryota; kingdom Metazoa; phylum Arthropoda; class Insecta; order Coleoptera; family Elateridae; genus Agriotes; species Agriotes lineatus. The sequence goes on from CALNHX010007362.1 coordinate 14,567, forward strand.
TATTTGTATCATAACCTCAAAAAATATTTAATGTGTTACCGTCAATTTTCGCCTTACTGTATTTTCGAGATTTTGGTTACCAATAATTTCCGATTTATTGTATGTTCGATGCTTTTCGAATTGCGTTTGGGCACTGCATATTCTTGATACGCAGCCTTGGCTCATTGTTGAGCGCTCGCGATGCAAAATTGGGTAATCTTGTTCCGGCATTCGATCGAATAAGGTCGCGGAAGTTTTGGCGCTGGTCGACGTCGCCATTCTGGAGAAGGTGCTTATGGTTGTCTAGGCACTTCGCACCCTTCAGTTAGGGGATTTGTACGCGTCTCAACATTTCTCCGTATGTGAATTTGGAGATTCTGCTAGGTGCAGACCTTTTTTGACGTCAAAATTTCCGAGCGAACCATTTGGGGAAACTTATTGTAAGTAGGACCGTTTTCAGCCCCTTTTCGAGTGCCCGCTAACGTTTATTCCTTAATAATGTAGTCCCCACCTCGTGCTGGGCCCCAAGTACGCTCATACATCTCGGACTTGGCCCCAAATAGGCGAATACCACGACTTGAACATCACGTTCTGGACCTCAGTTATATCTCGATTACCTCGTGATGGGTCTCCTTTAAGACTTGGAAATCCCGCCTTGTGGCCGCTGCGTTCTGCGATAACGTATCTCGACGCGCTTACCTGGCGAACTGCTCGTCCCCAGAAGCCCGTTCCTGCAATGCTGTTCGCGGGAAGATAACTTCAAATCAGCCTAAGGTAACCTTACTGCCCTATTAATTTGTGCTTCTGTTGTACGGCTCAATCGACGAAGGACTGCCTAAAGTATTTTGGCTTTTAAAGTAAGATTAGCGCGATAAACTGGCGCGAGATATGTAGATAATGGTCTGGACGCATCACTTGATGGCGTATTTTTTTTAATGTGTAAAGTAAGAGGCTTCCCCTCCCCGCAGCTCTACTTTTGCTGCGGATTGTGATAATTATTTATTTATTATTTGTACAACAGTATAGAAATTCCTGAGGCGGACGCCCGCTGTAATTTTACTATTTTACATTAACGTCACTATCCGGGAGCCGCAGGAATTTCCGTTAATTTTATAATCTGGTGTTTTAATTTGGCCACCCTATTTTTGTGAACAAGGATCCTTGGGGCAGTTACAATGCATATGCAGGCCTGAAACTTTTTACCTATGTGTATCTTTTTATGTGTGTGCCCAACCTTATGAGTGAATAAAACGAACTTGTCATATTTAATTACACTTGATTGTTTGACTCCGGTTTTGCGCATTTCTAGTAATTTCTCAGTGTTCCGATTTAGCTGGAGCGAAATCTAACAATCGCTGAATCAAGGGGTTAAGGCTTCGTCATAAATCGGTGGCGCCAATCTTTCCATCTTTAGAACTCACGCCGTCTTCGACTGCAGTTGGCAGGCGACCCCCCCTGATTTGCGATTGATAGTGACTCGCCTGGGCAGTGCCCGAGTGAGACAATTTGGTGTTTTGATTGCAACTTGGGATTGTAAGCAATTAAAGTAAGTATAATTTCTCCAGCCCCCCTTTGTTTGTGCTTAAAGTTGATAACAAATGTCAATTGAAATTAGGTATAATTAGAGTCCCTGTATATAGTAAACTGTATACAGGATCACTAGGTATAATTATAAATAGACAGCCATCTCTGATTCTTTAGTAAAATACTAATCCAATCGGTTGTGTAATATGTCATTTGGGTTGCATAAGCCACTCTATTTGTTCGCTGCGGCAATTATAGTACTTCATATTATTTTAGACCTATTAGATGAAATAAACCTGCATGTTGGTTTACTTTTTACATAAAAACTCGTTATCAGTAGTAGAGCAATACGTATGGGTAGAAGCTTAACTGGTCCATGATCGATGGTGAGATATAGACCTTACAAAGTCTGGAAAGAAATGAGCTAAAATGAATAAACCTGTTAATGAATAAACTATAATATAGTTTTTTAAACATAGGCCTTCGAATAATGCAATTTTTGACAGTGATGTGTTATGAGCTGATTTATCGAACTTTTTCCACTTTCTCGGCTGATTACCACCCGACCTTTCGGGAGGTTTTGGTCTAATCCCGTTCCTCAGGTGAATGAACACCTGGTTAGTCCTGAGAAGAACGGATTTTTGTACGTTTTTTCACGTACACTTATGCCTACCCCGGGGTTTGAACTCGGGACCACTGACCGCTGTGATTATAAGTCTGTCACTCTTACTACTAGGCTACCAGAGCGGCCATATAAGTTAGTTTTAATAGCTATTTATATATCTAGGGAGCAAAGGTATTCATTTCCTCCAGCGTGTGAATTTAATGCCCGACGCGTTAGCGGAGGGCATTAAACACACAAGGGAGGAAATGAACCTTTGCTCCAGTGATGTATATATGATTTTTTCTTCGAACGCATGTTCTATTGCGCGGAATTTCAAAAATTTTGCATTAGTAAATCATTACCGTGACTCTAGATTTCTGTAGTGACATTTTGTCTAATTTCCAAATCAGCATAACGTTGTAAAGCTTTGGTGTGATATCCATGGTGACATAAACACAAATGCAGGAGCAAATAAATATTGGCTCCCGCCGGGAGCAAATAAAAATTGGCTCCCGCTGGTGGGAAATTGACAGTTTTGTTTCCTAAAACTAGGGCGCAAAAGCCGACTTTCTATACAGTGAGTAGAAAAAAGTATATATATCTTACCGGTGTATGCGCAGTAGCCTATGCGCAGTAGACTATTTTTGCAATTCTCTGCGCAGTAGTGGCATGCAAATGGGCTTTATTTCTGCTCTAACCTCGCTAATTGATTATTTTGCCAGCCCTATGCATATTCCTACGGAACCTGTTTTCTTCTTTAGCTGTTATCCTATTGTATGTGGTGATCTTCGTTCCAGACGCGTTCTGCAATCTCGGATGTGATGGTTTCGCCCTTTCTAATATCCTTGCGGTGTTCTGATAGTGTCATTCGTAGGGGTAGTTGAGTTTCCCCTATGTTTCCCCCTGGTTTGCTTGTAAAATTTCTGGCCGTAGAGGCGTGTTATATACTTTTTGAGGCTTTCGCGGTTACTAGAATTATTCTTGTTAACCTAGAATTTCGGCTTAGACCGCGTAGTCTTTGTAGATAATCACCCAGCATTCTCTGACTTAATGCATCTCGTGACCTCGAGCAAGGATCCACGAAATGACCATATTCTTTGGTGGTTTGTGCTGTTTGAATACCTTGAGAATAAGGATATTTGGGCTGCACTTGAACAACCAATCAGCGTTACGTCGCTCCGAACAGCTGGCACAGAGGTCTATAAATAGCTCCACACCGACCTTCAATTGTTAGAACGTTTTTCACTCTGATGATGTAAGCTGCAATGTCTTGCGAAACGTTAGTCAACGTGGGTGCATAAACAGCAACAAGACCAAATATCCTCGTTCTCAAACTACTCAAACAACACCAGCCGCCAAACAGCATGGCCATCGCGTGGATCTTTGCTTCAGTTCATAAAGTGCAAGGTTCATTAAGCTAGAGAATGCGGGGTGTTTAGCTACAAAAGACTACGCAGTCTAAGCTGAAATTCTATTTTAACAAGATTAATTACCATAATTCGAATTTAATTAATATACGCGATTTAATTAACATATTCTGATTAATTAATATATGGGGCCCTGCCCATCAATTTTGTTAGGCCATTGAATGGGGTCACGCAATTTAATTTCCGATTTAAGCTATTTCTACTAATGTAGGTAGCAATTTCTAATAATCCTGGGGACATGATTTCTCTCGGTATGTTACTCAAGGACTGGTTTAATTGTCATTTATGCTTTTACGGGCCATTTTGATTAAAACAACGATGCCAAGCCAATAGTTTGGAAAGATTTGTTATTATATTTATTAAAATAGTCAATAGATATGAATTGCAAAATTTTAAAACCTGTTCGAATCGACTTTAAGTATTGTTTTCTAACGTGAACCTCATATACCAAAAAATATGCTTGTTTAAGTTCGTTGTTGTCAATTATGACGACCCAACCTCACTTTCTGAAATATTGGCTTTGATAAAAGAGTCTTCTTTTGGACTGCTGCTCTGGGGAGTTGATATTAATCCACAGAGCAGCAGTCCAAAAGAATTATCTCCAAAACGGTTACTTTTACGAATAAAAGTCATGATATCTTTATTGCTAGAAATTTCATAAGCTATAAATTTGATAATTAATATTTTTTCTGTAAAAGTGACCGTTAACGAGATATTCACGTAATACTGTTTTTGGTGACCTTTGCCCCCCCTTAAAATTTTTAGCGGCACTCGGATCGATGAGGACTTTTGACATTTTGTTTAGAACCACAATATCAAGGCTCATACCAAAATCCAGCTTTCCGGGAATTTTTCCGAAGAGCAATGTCTAATTTCTCTGGACTATAATTTATTTTCCCTAAATTACACATCCGTCGGCATTACCCAAGCAGATATAATAAAACACTCGACGCTGTACCGGATAATCACCTCCCCAAGATCCCCTGTTACCTGATGTTCTACAAGACTGCAACCAGATAGGCGACACCAAAAAGAAATTCCAAATCATACTAGAAAAAGAATCTTCTTTTTATCAAAAAGCAACTGGGCCGCTTCGCTTTAAATAGAGCCAAAGAAGAATAACGGTTGGAGCCCCTGCGGTGATCACCGCTCCTTAAATGCCAGATTGCTATCCTAGTTCACACAGAAGATTTTCGACACAATACTTTCGGTTGCAAAATGTTGTCAACTTTTCGTGATAGTCCAATTTCGCAAATCCTTTTATACAGTGTTGCCCATTGTCTGTTCCAAGGAAATTTGCTTGGCTTCCCAAATTTTCTAAACGAGCAGTCACAAATGTTTATATTCTTTGAGGTATGACGTGAGTTGTGTCCAAAGCTTGCTGCAGACATGTGGTAGGATTGGACAGGATACGCTGTTGCATGTTTGCTCGTCACGCCATCGTGGTGCCATTTTCATTTTTTATTATTAAACCATCAAATTAGCTCATAGAATGTTATGAACATATTCTGATTAATAACTAATAAATAAATTTTAAAAACCTATGGCATCAGTCATTGCATAATGCTGTTAGCTGTTCGTGACTATAATTCCAAATATTGCCTATTGTCTTGTGAATCATTAAAAATATGAACAAGAATGACGCTTTAGCTTATGGAAGTTGCTCTAACCAGAAACTATTTATCCCCATCAGTTAGGTATAAGTTGTCAAAATAAAGTTCATATAAGAACTATACTGGCATTTTGCATAAAATTTTCAACACTAAGCTGAATACTGCTCAAAACATCCAAGTATTGGAATATTTTTGTATTAATGCCTGAATTATGGATTGCTAAACATTTCAGTCTATCAACCTGTTAATCTCTTCGAAATTATTTTCAAAATAATAAAATAGTATTAACCGCTGTTCGTAATCCACTGCAGCGCATAGTGCAAGTAATGAAGAAACTTAATAAAATTCAAGCATTTATACCAATGTAGTATATAGAAATACAATTTCACTAAAAACAACTATAATAAACACACACAAAATTAAATCACACATAGTTACAAGATAACCTTCAAAGCAAAGTGGCTAATAAATGAAAAATTACTTCCACGTTGATTGTGGAAAGAAAACATTTTCTACTAGACCAACTTTCGTTTGATCTGAATATATAGTTTTATATCCATAATCTCTATTTGTTGAAATATTACGAACAGTTCTACCATGTATCGACCATTGGGAATGCGTGGTGGAAATCTGCTCGGATCGGGAAACCAGTTGCACATCACCCACCTTCCCTGCAACAACAACAATTGCCTTTACTTGTTGTGGTGATACCAATAGTTTTAAAAAAAATTTTATGCAGAGCAGTTATTAATTGTTAATTAAAATCAAGGCAAATTACAAAAAACCAATAACTATTGAATTGGATTATTATCAGTTGCTTATTTTTGTTTGGAGGCTCTACCATCACGCTGTTGTATTATTTATAAATATTGTTCACAAACAAGGGCTTACCTGTTTCAGAGGGCATTTGCTGAAATTTCCGCAGGTAAGAAAACCAGCAAGGCCAAAATCGTTCTTCCGTAGAGAGTCGCAAAAGTTGAATTCAAATCTGAGTGGGAACAAGCGGTATTCATTGCTGAGGAACTTGAAGGCTTGCACTTGCACCTGCAAATATTTGTACGTAACATTGCGCAAAAATCTGTTTCAGCGAAAATACCCGCATATCTTCGTTAAAGTCCTTGGTGAACACACCCGACGCATTAACAGCAGTTGTGGTTCGGTTATATTTGAAGGTGCGGATTTTTAAATCCTGAACGTTATCTTTGTCATCGTGCACCGCTTCAGCTCTTTCGAAGTCAATTTGGTAGTCCGTCTGTACAAACTGATTGTAAACGACGTGGTAATTGAGGTAGCAGAGAATTACAACCAGTAAAGATTTTTTAAACAACTTCGGCCCAACTGACGACATCGTCGCGTAGCAATCAGCACGAAACGCAAAGCGTGACATTTATATACTTCCCCCATCAAATTATTTTTGTTTATTGGTGCGCGACTATCTGATAATTGTTAGAATAATCCAATGCGTATATTTTTGAAGTTGTAATAGAAACACGCATATATTTCGTAATTAGTTTTTGGGGAAACTTTGATTCTTCAGAAAAACGCTTTTAAGGATGAGGACTGCTGCAATTTCTATACTTGCATCTTAAAACCAAGGTTGAAGCAGGGTTGAAGTTGAATACGGCCGCTGGTTGAATATCTTGATGTTGCTACAGTTTGCTGCCCTTTCGTGCTCAGTGGTGCCTGCCGTTGAAGTTTCCTGATGTCGTTCAAGCGCTTTTGATAATTTCTATCATACTGGGAATTAGAAACACTGTCACTGTAGCTCTTGCTCTTGCAATATCAATAAATGACTTTGGACTAGTAGTAAAGCCACCTAGTTTCCTTTATTACTAGAAAACATTATTACCATTGTGTTCTACGCGAGTATTAGAGTATGAGATATTACACAAAACTTATACAGGGAATTTTTCTTTTTTGTATACATACGAGCCATGTATACATTTATAAAAAACGTGTCAATACATTGTTTTAGTGCTAATTATAGATGGAATTTAGAATAGTTCTAATGTAAGAAATAGGCCTTTCTGGATACTTTATCGAAAATAAGTCTGTACAGTTCTCTAGCACAACCTGATACTATGTTAACATTTCAAATTTTTTTGTTTGCTCTACATGGTTGTATTAAAGAATTACAATTTTATGGGTAACAACAAATAAAAACTAATTAGTATTAATTTGACATTAACTAATTTGATTACTGTTTTCACCAGACTATTCTTTTAAAAAATTTGAAATTTAGTGTATAGTTGGTTGCCTATAGATTGCAATTGAACAATTCACTGACACGTTTTTTATAAAAGTATACATAGCTCGTCAGTGTAGCTCAGTGGTTAGAGCATTGGACTGCGGTGCGGAAGTCTGGAGTTCAAATCCCAGAATCGATGCCTGGCGGGTGGCCTACCCAGTTTGCTTTAAGGTCTATTCAGACTGGCGGTAGCGGCGCAGTAACGGTTTGGTAGCGGCGCGGAGTCTGGGCGGTTTTTAGACTACTATTCATACTGAGCGCGGTAGTTTGACGGTGAGTTTATTATTTGCAAGCGGCGTTTAGAGACGTGCAGGTTGCAAGTCGATAATAAGTTTTTTAAAAATGTTTACAAGTAGTTCAGAGAGTTCCGATGAAGAGTGGCCGATTTGTGTGAAAATTGAGTCTGCCATTACTCTTAATTCTAAACAACTCTTCTTAATACTTTTTTTTTGTTACCTCTTCTAATAAAGGTAGTTTACTCTTGAAATTTTTTAAAAATTGATTCTAAAAACACCCTGTATATTAGTTAATTTGATTGACTTTCTCAAAATCTTGGTTTGAGAACAAGCAGGAACGATTCCTAGAATATTAACATCTAACTCTAAAATGTTTTGTCATTTACATCTTATGTGAACCCAATCCGCGGACACACTTTATATTATAAAGTAAAAACAATATTACAAATATTGAACTCAAAATAATCATTTTTATTGGTGAATAAAGAATAACGTAAACACACATAATATTACATATTTTAATTTTTGGTTTAGAAATTAACTATTAATAAATGGTTCAATCAAATTTATTTTTATGCGGGTTTCGTTAGCATTGAAACGCTAACTTCTTGAGACGTTTAAATGAAGTTTTTAAACAGTTACTTATTTGATAAACTAATTAGGAGAATGAGATTAGATTGTAAATATAATAGTAATAAATGTTTAATGAAATCGCGTTGCTGAGAATTATTTGAACCAACGGGATTTCATATTTGACAATTCGCAGAACAAATTATTTTCCACACTGTTAAATATTAACTACTAACAGCATAATTTGAAAATAAACTGTTTCGTCAATGATTTATTTAAAAATTAAAGAAGGAAGGAAATTAAATCAATTATACAATGGTAAGGATAAAAATATACATTGTTTATCTGTAAAATCTAACCTCATTCTCCTATTTTTAGTTGATCAAATAATTAACTGTTTAAAAACTTAATGTAAACTCTGAAGAAGTTCGTTTTTAAATGCAAACGAAACGCGAGTAAAAATTAATTTGATTGAACAATTTAACTGCATAGTTAATTTCTAAACCTAAATTGTTTGGTTGCTCTTTCATGTTGTAGCACAATCACATCTGCCTGCAACTACGGACGGTACTGAACTGCATATTTCACTCTAAATTATGGTTGTGTTTTTATCTAACCGCGCGGTTTCTTCATAAAAATCGCTCCCCGATCGATAGAAATCGCTCCGTCAGCCTACCGCCCTATCCCCGCCGGCTTGTCGCTAACTCTCCGCTTCCACGCAGCTTATTAGTCTGAATCACATAATTTAAAAATGTGCAGAGCGATTGCTGAGCGGTTTCAGGACCGCTCCGCTACCGCGCCGCCACCGCGCCGCTACCGCCAGTCTGAATCTACCTTCAAATAATTGGGGACCTGCGTTCGAAAGAACAAGGGGTAATAGTGCGGTAGTCAAATGCGTGATGCTCACCACATCACCACGTGCCATGAATTTGACACGCGACAGCCGGGTGTGAGAACGAGGATACGGAAGCTCTGACCAGGCCAAGATCCTTCATGGGGTGTTAGTGCATCACTATTATTATTATTATACATAGCTCGTATGTATACTAAAAAGAAAAATTCTCTGTATATGACGTTTCAACGCCATACTTCTTTTCGTTTTTGAGTTATTCTGTTCACAGACAGACAAACAGACACACACACAGACCAATGAACAAAAATATGTTTTTTTTAGGTTCAGAGGACTCTAAAACGTGAAAATTAACCGCGTTAGTTGGTTATTACCGGTAGAGAGACCCACGAGCATGAGTTTCACACCTTTAAATTTTAAAAGTTGCTATATTTTGTCGCTTCCGCAAAATCGACTGTTGTTGCTTAGCACGTTGCAACTACAATACGTTTTGCTTACACCCCCGCGATCTGTAACCGTTTCTTTTTTGTGAGACAGCAACTAATATATTTTCTTAGAAGAAAATGATTGTTATAATTCCGTCTATACTGCTGCTGCTGTTATCATCAATGTGGGAAACAGGGCAAATTATTATTTGTATCTATTTTAATCATTGTTGTATCAGATCTACTAGTTAGTTAATTAAATTCGGTGTTGTTTTACTTACAAACATCAACAGCAACGTGAATTTGAAACTTTATACGTGTTTTCTATTTTTTTCTGCATTTAGTTCTATGATTATTACTGTCGGAGACATGTATTTTTTATGTTTGTAATTTCAGTCATGGACTATAGGATTTTAGAAAAATATGTTAATGTCAAAATTATAACTTAAAACGTCAATTGTGCACTTGGTGTGTATAGTTTCAACAAAGTATATATTAAATAAAGTTTGTACCGAGTAACTGTATGTACTCTCTATTTGAAGAACCTGGTGTCCTGATTTTCTGCTGGTAGCGTTTCATTCGGGGCACAACATTTTGGCGACCGTGACAGCACATTGGTGAAACAGAAATTAAAACTCTTGTGTGTGGTCTTGTAATCTAGCGCAGATAAAACTTTTGTCGTTTTTATTAACAGACAGGTTTTGAACCGGGTTATTGTCGTGTGCGATGGACCAACAGAAGAAGCATCGTCAAGTTCTTCGTGTCGCTTTTACGAAAAGTGCAAATGAACTTGAAAAACTGTTATCTACTGAAGCAGCTCCACAACAAATACACGTCGTTTGGGAGGTTTTATTGCAGAAACAAGAGAACTTGTTGATAGCCATCAGAGAAATCTACGACTCTCTTTTGCAAGAAGACTTAAGTGTGTTAATATCATTAAATGACTTTGGACTAGTAGTAAAGCCACCTAGTTTCCTTTATTACTGGAAAACATTATTACCATTGTGTTCTACGCGAGTATAACTCATCAGATAGTACACAAAACTTATACAGGGAATTTTTCTTTTTTGTATACATACGAGCTATGTATACTTTTATAAAAAACGTGTCAATACATTGTTTTAGTGCTAATTATAGATGGTATTTGGAATAGTTCTAATGTAAGAAATAGGCCTTTCTGAACACTTTATCGAAAATAAGTCTGTACAGTTCTCTAGCACAAGCTGATACTATGTTAACATTTCAAATTTTTTGGTTGTATTAAAGAATTACAATTTTATGGGTAACAACAAATAAAAACTAATTAGTATTAATTTGACACTAACTAATTTGATTACTGTTTTCACCAGACTATTCTTTTAAAAAATTGGAAGGTTAAATTTGAAATTTAGTGTATAGTTGGTTGCCTATAGATTGCAATTGAACAATTTACTGACACGTTTTTTATAAAAGTATACATAGCTCGTCAGTGTAGCTCAGTGGTTAGAGCATTGGACTGCGGTGCGGAAGTCTCGAGTTCAAATCCCAGAATCGATGCCTGGCGGGTGGCCTACCCAGTCGCTTTAAGGTCTATTCAGACTGGCGGTAGCGGCGCGGTAACGGTTTGGTAGCGGCGCGGAGTCTGGGCGGTTTTTAGACTACTATTCATACTGAACGCGGTAGTTCGACGGTGAGTTTATTTGCAAGCGGCGTTTAGAGACGTGCAGGTTACAAGTTTTTAAAAAATGTTTACAAGTAGTTCAGAGAGTTCCGATGAAGAGTGGCCGATTTGTGTGAAAATTGAGTCTGCCATTACTCTTAATTCTAAAGAACTCTTCTTAATACTTTTTTTTTGTTACCTCTTCTAATAAAGGTAGTTTACTCTTGGAATTTTTTAAAAATTGATTCTAAAAACACCCTGTATATTAGTTAATTTGATTGACTTTCTCAAAATCTTGGTTTGAGAACAAGCAGGAACGATTCCTAGAATATTAACATCTAACTCTAAAATGTTTTGTCATTTACATCTTATGTGAACCCAATCCTCCTTAAAACGTCAATTGTGCACTTGGTGTGTATAGTTTCAACAAAGTATATATTAAATAAAGTTTGTACCGAGTAACTGTATGTACTCTCTATTTGAAGAACCTGGTGTCCTGATTTTCTGCTGGTAGCGTTTCATTCGGGGCACAACATTTTGGCGACCGTGACAGCACATTGGTGAAACAGAAATTAAAACTCTTGTGTGTGGTCTTGTAATCTAGCGCAGATAAAACTTTTGTCGTTTTTATTAACAGACAGGTTTTGAACCGGGTTATTGTCGTGTGCGATGGACCAACAGAAGAAGCATCGTCAAGTTCTTCGTGTCGCTTTTACGAAAAGTGCAAATGAACTTGAAAAACTGTTATCTACCGAAGCAGCTCCACAACAAATACACGTCGTTTGGGAGGTTTTATTGCAGAAACAAGAGAACTTGTTGATAGCCATCAGAGAAATCTACGACTCTCTTTTGCAAGAAGACTTAAGTGAGGACGATTTGATGTTAGAAATGGAATCATGCGAAGGCTATGAGAGAAAATTAATCGGTCTGAGGATTACCTACGAAAATTATCGTAAAAAGCACGAGGTAACAGTCCTTGATGATGATGTTCGCTCTTCCGGAGCTGGTGCTTCCACTGCAACAACCACAGGTAGGCGTAAGTTCAAGTTGCCTACCATAGAATTTAAAAAGTTTAGCGGTGAAATACGTGACTGGCTTTCCTTTTGGGGTCAATTTAAGAAAATTAATGATGATCCGAATATAGACACATCTGACAAGTTTCAGTATCTAATACAAGCAACGTCAGACAACAGCAGAGCCAGGCAGTTGGTCGAAAGTTTTCCCCCTATTGCTGAGAATTATGAAAAGGTAATTGACAGCTTGACATCCCGTTTTGGAAGAAAAGACTTACAAATAGAGGTATATGTCAGGGAACTTTTGAAACTTGTTATCAATAACGCCTATCGAACGAGAAGGATACACTTTCAACTTTGTATGACAAGCTCGAAACGCAGTTAAGAGCTCTGGAATCGCTAGGTGTTAAAAATGATAATTGTTCAGTTATGTTATTTCCTTTGATTGAATCCTGCCTCCCTGAAGATTTATTACGTGTTTGGCAACGATCCCCGCACTTTTCTTCTTCAATTCCCGATTTCTTTGGCTGCAGAAGGTTTCGGCCTGACTCCAGGAGAGAATCGACACAAAAAGTCAAACAAGCAGGTATCAAGGGAAATCCCCATACCAATTGCTGCAGGGTTGATGAATTGCGATTTTGCTAAATGTATATTCTGTGAGGGTAGACATGGAAGCGAAAATTGTTTCAAGGCTCATAATTTCTCTTTGGAACAGAAGAGAAATATTTCCATCGAGAAAAAGGCGTGTTTCAGATGTTTGAAGACCGGACATCAAACAAGGAAATGTCATGAGCGCTTGAAGTGCATTTTATGTAGCAAGCCGCATGTAACTTTGATGTGTCCAGAACTGCCAGCGAACAGAAGTTCCCCGAAACAAAAATCATATAAAGTTGATAAACGTAAGACTGAAAATTTGACAGTCGAACAATCGTTGGCAAACTATACAAACACTCATGTGTTTCTGCAGACTTTGCAGGTGAAAATGATCAGTGAGCATGGAGTTCGTTTAATACGAGCAGTAATAGACAGTGGTTCACAGAGATCATACGTACTGAGAAGTGCTGCTGAGAAACTGCGTTACAAGCCTAAACGTGCAGAACGGATAGTTCATTCTTTGTTTGGAGGATCGAATACAGCTGAGCAATTTCACAATTGCTATGATATAAGGTTAAAATCGGGATTAGGCAATTACAGTTGTTCATTCGAAGTACTCGATCAAAATGTAATTTTCAATGAAATTGGTCCTATCTTCCATGGATGTTGGATGGAAGAACTTGAAGAGAAAAATATTCGTTTGAGTGATGTGCATGATCCTGCTCCAATCGAACTTCTCACAGGCCCTGATGTATCAGGAAAACTGTACACAGGGAGAAGGTATATTTTGAAGTGTGGTCTGGTTGCTGTTCAAACACTACTGGGTTGGACTCTGATGGGGAAGATACCTAGTTATGATCACAGTTCCAATATTGCAATGACGGCATTGTCACTTTTCGTGAAGAATGCTAACATAGCAGACTTGTGGGAACTTGATGTTCTGGGGATCAGCGAACCTGCAGAAAAAAGATCTCGGGAGGAAATGGAGAAAGCAGCAAAAGAACTTTTTCTTCAGACTATCACCACCGATATAGAAGGTCGATATGAGGTGAGAATGCCGTGGTTAGAAGGGCATCCACCCATTCCTGATAATTATGCTCTTGCTAAGAAAAGGTTGACTTCAACCTTGAAAAAATTGCGAACTGAAAATCTTTGTGGGACATACAATGATGTTTTTGATGAATGGCTACGAGAGGGTATTATAGAAGAAGTAACGTCTTTTGACCTACCAAGTCATGTTCATTACTTACCACATAGACCAGTTATAAAAGAGAACAGTACAACTAAAATTAGACCCGTTTTCGACGCTTCCGCAAGAGAAAAAGACAAACCTTCACTGAATTTTTGCTTAGAAAAAGGTGCAAATCTTATAGAGTTGATACCGTCCTTATTGCAGAAATTCAGAAAAGAAAAGATTGGGGTAATATCAGACATTAGCAAAGCATTTTTGCAGATTGGTCTACACGAAGCTGATAGGGATTTTCTCCGATTTTTGTGGATAGATTCGGATGGGAATGAAAAAATATTTCGTCATAGAAGGGTAGTATTTGGTGTGAGTTGCAGTCCTTTTCTACTTGGAGCAACAATTGAACATCATCTTGATGAATGTTTAAAAAAATCTTTTGAACCAGGATCACTATATTCACAGGAAACAGTAAAGAAGTTATCAGAAAGTTTTTAAGTAGATAACTGTGTTACCAGTGTTCCTGATGAAGAAACACTACAAAAATTCGTTCGAGAATCTAGTATACTCATGTCAGAGGCAAAATTTGACCTACGAGGGTGGGAGCATACGAAATATGATTCTGATGAACTTGTGACCGCACATGTACTTGGTTTGAACTGGAACACTAATGAAGATACTTTGAGTATCCAACAAGAAAAGATCAGCAAAGTTGGTGAACAGATAGTAACCAAGAGGACAATTCTTTCAAGGGCACAACAAATATTTGACCCGATTGGTTTCACCTGCCCGGCTTCATTATGTCCTAAATTGTTACTGCAACGAACCTGGGAAAAACAATTGAATTGGGATACACCTGTTCATGACGAACTGAAAAATATATTTATCAGTTGGGTCAAAGAACTCCCATATTTGACAGGAATTAAAATTCCTAGGTGGATTGGCTATGATTCTACGAAAATGGGAAAATATAGCATTCATTGTTTTGTAGATGCTAGTCAAAAAGCCTATGCAGCGACAGTATTCCTGAGAGTTGAAACAAATGGAGTTTCTGAACATTTATTGGCTGCCAAATCAAGAGTGGCACCTTTAAAAAAGGTTTCGATTCCGAGGCTGGAATTATTAGCTGCTTCTATTGGAGCCCGATTGTACGATTCCGTACAGAAAAACTTTAAAGACAAAGTAGAATGTTATTTTTGGAGCGACTCAACGAATGTATTGTCTTGGATTCGACGAAAGGATGAATGGGCAACATTTGTTTGGAATAGAGTACGAGAAATTCGTGCGTTAATTCCAGCTGAATCATGGAGACATGTACCTGGTTCTCTCAATCCAGCGGATCTTCTATCTCGTGGTTGTTCTGCGCGATATCTCTATGAATCTAAGTGGTGGGAAGGCCCAAAGTGGCTATATGAGATTCCTGAACTATGGCCACAAGAAGATATCGTGTGCAATGAGGAAGAGATAAGCAGGGAGAGGAAGACAAGATTGGTCACAGTAACCTCCATGATGAATAACAGTTCTGACTATTGGCATTTGAACTACTTTTCGAAGAATAGTAAAACCCTTCGAATAATAGCATGGATTTTACGATTCATATTCAATTCAAGAAATCCAATTAAACGTAGGAATGAACTCAATGCCGAAGAAATTATAAATGCCGAAAAGTTCATCTTGAAAGTCGTACAGAAGGAAAGTTTCGGAGAGGAAAATGAGAAAAATATAGACTCCCTGAATCCTTTCAAAGACGAAGATGGATTGATTAGATTGAAAACCAGGATTTCAGGAATGGAAGATGTGAGAGATTTTCGCTTTCCAATTATTTTGTCAGCAAAACACCCCGTGGTGAGAAGGATGATTTTTGACTCTCATGTCAATTCCTGTCATGTTGGGACACAAGGACTCTTGAGCCTACTGAGGGAGACATATTGGATTCTCGGTGGTCGTCGGGCAATACGATCCATTATTTCCAAGTGTGTTATCTGTAACAGATATCGTTCGAAACGGTTTGATATGGAGACACCACCCCTTCCAGTTGATAGAGTTCGGGACTCTGTGGCCTTTGAGGTAACTGGTATTGACTTCGCGGGACCTTTGTACCTGAAAAACGGCGAGAAAGTGTGGGTATGTCTCTTTACGTGTGCGGTTTATCGGGCAGTGCACTTAGAACTTTCCACTTCTTTATCTGCTCATAGTTTCATACAAGCCCTTCGTCGATTCATAGCAAGACGTGGTAGACCCAAAACTGTATATAGTGATAACGCGACAAACTTTGTGGGTACCGAAAACGCTTTCAAACGATTGAATTGGGATAGTATTTCCAAATTCGCCTCTGTACAACGAATCAATTGGCATTTCAATCCACCAGCAGCTCCATGGTGGGGTGGATTCTGGGAACGGCTAGTTGGTGTATTGAAGCAACTGCTACGCAAAGTACTTGGTCGTACTTCGCTATTTTATGAAGATCTCCTAACAGCTTTATGCGACTGCGAAGCTGTAATAAATTCTAGACCTCTCACGTATTTGTCTGGGGACTCTGAAGACTTGGTAACACTATCTCCAGCAATGTTTCTGCGTGACCAAGCGAAATGTCGTATTCCAGATTGTGATGCTGTAGACGAGACGTCCCTCAGTCGCAAGATAATCTACAAACAGAAGTTGAGAACCATGTTACGCCGTAGGTTTCGCAATGAGTATCTAGGACAACTAAGATCAATGGTCGCTAAGAAAAAATGCCGACAAGTTGTTCTAGGAGAAATAGTACTTGTCAGTGACGAAAATCATAAACGACTGGACTGGCCCCTAGGTCGTATCATAGAACTGATTGCAGGAAAAGACAACAAAATTCGTCTAGTTCGAGTCAAAACTGCAAGAGGATCCCTGATTAGACCAGTGCAGAAAGTTTATCCTTTAGAATGGATCGATAGCTCAGGAAGTGTTGAAGATTCCACATCGAATGTCAGAGAGGGGGCGAGCAGCCGAGTCACCTTTCAGGATGAATCTTTACCCTGTTCCAGCGAGCAAAATAATTCAAGGAAAGATGAAGTTCTACCTAAAAATTGTGATAGTGCGGAAGTGACAGATATCATTTCTGATATCGAAAGCAGAGCAACTAATAAAGTGAAATGTACTAGGAGTGGCCGTCAGATCAAGACGCCAAAAAGATTTGTTTCATAGTTTTTCATTTACCTTCTGTATCTGTAATTACATGAATTATGTCTCCTTTAACAGATGAGTCACTCATTATAATAAGGTAATCGTTCCTCAGGTGGGAGAATGTCGGAGACATGTATTTTTTATGTTTGCAATTTCAGTCATGGACTATAGGATTTTAGAAAAATATGTTAATGTCAAAATTATAACTTAAAACGTCAATTGTGCACTTGGTGTGTATAGTTTCAACAAAGTATATATTAAATAAAGTTTGTACCGAGTAACTGTAAGTACTCTCTATTTGAAGAACCTGGTGTCCTGATTTTCTGCTGGTAGCGTTTCATTCGGGGCACAACAATTACATTAAATGCTTGGCCGTAATTGTTTGATCATATACCTAATATAGAATCAGCTGGAGTCATAAGAATAATATATACACTGTATATTGTTATTTATGGTAATGTTTATTATGGGGCGGTATAATATAAGAGCTCAATCACTACTGGAGAAATGTAGATAGAGCGTGGAAGAGATTATGCAAACATAACATGGATACTGCCATTTTTAGGGTTGCCATCTATCTAGAATATTTTTTCGGACAAACAGACCCGAAATTACGGACAAAGTCCGGACATTTTTCTTTGGAGGCGCAGCAAATGAAAAACGAAATTTATTTTTTTATATAAATTTTGTTGTAATTTTTTACCATATATACAAATAATGACATACACGATTATTAAGTTTAATATGTAACCTAGATATACTTAGTCTTTCCTTGTACTTCTTTTAAAATATCTGAATTTTCAGGTAAGGACATAAATTCATAAAACTCGTCACAAGTCATGGCAAAATTAAAGTGCGTCATGATAATATGTTTTACAGAATCCAGCAAAAGTCTATTTCGTTCTTTAGACCACTGAGCTGTAATTAATGAAAAAACTCGTTCCACATTTGCATTATGTGCTGTTATAGCAAAAAAAAATTGGCAAACCTTCAAAAGTTTTGAATATTGTTCTTTTCAAAAAACATCACCCATTTTTTGTGTGTGGGTAGATGTTGAATTTCTGATTTCGTTTCTCTAATTATTTTTTTAGAAGACAAATTTCATCAAAAATTTTAGTATCGTCTACATCTACACCCTATTCAATCATATAAGAAATAGATGGTAAAATAACTTTCCCAGTCCAGATTATCAAGATTTTCTAAACTTACCCATTTAAAACACGAAAATTCTTGGAAAGGTTCCAGCCAACGATTTAAGTAAGTTATGGCTTTTTCATAACATTGAAAAATATTATTTCTGAAAACTTGATTTTCTTGTGCGAACCCTTTATCGCTCATTTTTTTCAGTATGTCCTGAACCTTAAAGGGAATGCATTTTTACTGCAGTCTTTCATTAAGAGTATTAATTACCAATTCTAGAATTATTATGATTTCAAGAATGGAGTTATCTTGTTTCTCAATTTTTTCTACATTACTACGAAAGACAGACATCAACGAATGTATGAAATATAGAAATGGTTCACAGAATCTATTTTCGAAAAAAGATTTTAATAAAATTGAGGGTTAGCCTCTCAAAGAAAATATGATTTCAAGGGCTCAAACATCTTTAAGATTCTTTCTATTGTAGGAAATAAGGACAACCATCTACTTTTAGAATGATACAAAAGCTGTTCATATTTGGTACCCACAAAATCGACGCTCTTACTGTAGAAATATTAAAGTAATTAAATAATTTAAACACAATACCTTCTAAGTCTGCAAAAGGAAGCGAATGGCAACAGTAATGAACCACATTACTTAACAAGTGTGCTGGACAACCAATTCCAACCAATTTTTGATTAATTTCTTTTTTAAGTAATCTAAAAACATTATTTTGTCCGTGCTTTTTAAACCCTCTGAAATTTGCGTTGCAATTATCCCCTGAAAATGCAACGCATTTTTCTGTAATCTGCAATTCTGTTAACACATTAAGTACTAACTCCGACACTGTTGCAGCAGTTTCATTGTCAGTATTTTTTATCTCAGCCGCTTTTATCCTTTAGTAACGTCAAAGTATTGCAGGAGTATGGGAAACATCTTGATAGATCCATAGTTGCTTGCATCTGTAGACACCCCAACGTATGGAACACTGCTTAATTCTTTTTTGATTATGTTTAAAGAAAATTGTCAAAGTACACCATTTACAATTGCCTCAGTCTTAGTCCGTCCACAGGTTATTGCTTTACCAATGGTCGAATCCGAGTAGATCCTTCTATTGATCTAAAAAATAAACCAAATAATTAAATTTTGTTTTTTTAAGTGAAACGAAATGACAAATCCCTGTTTACTAAAAAATATAATGAACGATATTGTTAATGGCATATTATTTAGAGACTCACTTGTTCAGTCAAAACAGTGCCATAAATAACATTAGTGATCACATAGTGCCAGAAGTCAGTCACATGGGTCATAAGTGTATTAAGTTTATAAAAATGGATATACTTCACTCACATTATTGTAGGTTTTAATAGTGTAACTTTGTATTACTTACAGTTAGCCCTACAATAAAATTTCTTTTTTTTGCACTGTTGAGTTGCGTTAGTAATTTTTTCCACCTCCACCAACCCCACACAAAATACATAACCTCTCTAGGAAAAAATTATATCATATATGCACATATCATATACAGTGTGGTCCATTAAGTGTGCAACAAATGGGACATTTTTTTATTAGTTGTAAAACCGAAATTTAAATACCGCTAAAAGTTAGTGCATGTTTGATAACCATATCAGATGCCCTTAGAATGGCTTCAAGTCAAACAATATACAGGGCAGGACAAAAAATATGTAATTCGTTCAAGAATAAAGTTACCTTATTTCAAAAAATATAGCAAAATTTTATTGAGAAAAGTTATTTAGAATCAAAAGCTATGCTCAAATACAAAGTCACGGCCTCCTATTCGAATTTTGATTCTTTTTTTGTAAAATTTTGTATTATCCCCGTATGATACATATTTTTATTATTCTGATGTTATTAAGAGTTTTTCATATGTAAATTATTATTAGTAAAGCATTTGCTTTGTTAAAAAGAATATTTGCGAAATTCTAAAGTTCTGTTAAATATCGTTGCAACAAACATAAAGTGGACGCTTACCTAAAAAAATATAAATCCAAGTAAATTTTACAAATACGCTTCAACTTGCTAAAAGTTATTTAAAAGGGATGTGGTTGTGGCTACTTTAAATACATATAAAATCAAAATAATAAAAATATGTATCATACGGGGGTAATACAAAATTTTCCAAAAAAGAATCAAAATTCGAATAGGAGGCCGTCACTTTGTATTTGAGCATAACTTTTAATTCTAAACAACTTTTCTCAATAAAATTTTGCTATATTTTTTTAAATAAGGTAACTTTGTTCTTGCACAAATTTCATATTTTTTGTCCTGCCCTGTATATTGTTTGACTTGAAGCCATTCTAAGGGCATCTGATATGGTTATCAAACATGCACTAACTTTTGGCAATATTTAAATTTCGATTGTACAACTAATAAAAAAAATTCCCATTTGTTGCACATTTAATGGACCTCACTGTATAGTATATACTAAAAGTGGGTCGCGAAAATGTGTCTACAACCAAATGTGGGTCGCCACTCAAAAAAGGTTGATGGGAACCGCTGCTGTAAAGGTTTTTAATAATTTTCTAAAAATACCTTAATTTATCAATCTGGACTATCCGGCACATTGCGCCCAAACGTGTAAGTAATTTTGTTCTTTTCATTTGTTTCAGGTCAAATAAATGTATTTTGCAGAAACTTTTGTGTTTTCTTTTATTTTGACTTATCTATAAGTGATGCTCACCACTTGCAGTTGTATAATTAAACCTAATTAGGTGTTTATTATGGTTTTTTGGAAGTGTGCCTATCAACATTGCGCCCGAACTCGGCGGTCAAAATATTGCGCCCGACGGAAGGTTAAGGTAGAGACCATGTCGAATGATCAAAAACCGTGTATCCTATTAATTGTTGGATGAGATACGTTTGAAAAAAGGTCGTGAGTACAATTCAAACCAAGATATCATTGAAGGTTTCAAAGATTTAGGTCATCTTGAACGTACTGGTAATATTGCTACCCACGCTTTAGTTTTTATGGCAAGAGGACTACTCCAGAAGTGGAAGGTTCCTATTAGTTATTACTTGTCGGGTGCAGTCAAGAACGAATCTTTATCACGGCTTATTGCTCAAAACATACGTGCACTTCAAGGGATAGGACTTATAAAGTACGCGTTGTCACATCTGATCAAGCAGCCACAAACAAGAGTGCATTTTCAAGCTTGGGCATTACCGAAGCTCAAACGCACTTTTATGTGAATGATGCAAAAAATTTTATAATATATGACGTTCCACATCTAATCAAAAGCGTAAGAAACGGAATAAGCCTTGCTTAGGGGCCCGGGCCCTTAGAGGGCTCTTTAGGGGGCCCGGTAAGTTCTGTATTCGCTTATTAAATATCTCGATATCTTCTACTTCATTTGGATATACCGAGTGACTATAAATGATTGAAATTTTTTTCATTAGGTTGGCACTGTTTATGTTGGTGGAACGGTAAGTCTACGTCAAATTCGAGGTTACCAGGTTAGGTTTTGCGTCAGTTTTGACATAGAATGACGCAAAACCTAACCTGCGAACATTGAATTTGACATAGACTTACAGTGCCACCAACATAAACAGTGCCAACCTAAGAAAAAAAAATTCAATCATTTATAGTCACCCGGTAGATTGATAGCACTGCAACCTCAGTCCCCACTCTCAGTTATCAGTCATCAGTGATCAGACTCGATTTGAGAACTTTGAAAAACTAACAAACCTTTCTGAATTTTTAGAACCGAAAAACGTTTTAAGAATGCAAGAATCTGAACAGGTTCGATGTAATTTGATTCAGAAAAAGTATTCTGATGTCTCCAATAATAATCTCGCTATTCAGTTTATGAACGCTATTTCCTTACTAAAAGAGAATTTAAATGATAACATGAGTGTTCCAAATTTTACAAGTTTATTTCTACAGAAATATAGTGTTCTCGAAAGCAATTTTGGAGGGATTAATACTACATTGGTTTTATTTTTGACTTTACCTGTAACATTAGCCCCAATAGAAAGATCATTTAACAAGTTGAAAGTAATAAAAAATTATTTAAAATTTTCTACGAGCCAAGATAGGCTACACGACCTTTCGGTTTTGTCAATTGAGCAAACTGCATCGTCTACGATAGGGATCCTGTTGTAAAAATGTTGTGGAACAATTTGCTGTCAATAAGGTCAGAAAGATACATTTTTTATTTCTGATTAATTAATTTTTACGGCGTTTTGCAGATATTAATGATACAAATAAATACTAAGTAGGTATTTGTTACCTATTTTGACGTGGTTTCTTAGGATTTTACCTGAATATTATTTTATTTGACTATTGTTACCTATGTAGATATTTATCCATCAGTTTTTTTTGTATTTGTGCCTATACCAACTTGAAGATTTTATTTAGTCTTATATTTTTAATTGATATTTTGTTAGATATGTTGTTAGTTATAAAATGTGTTAAATGTTAGACATTTATTACACTAGTTCTGTTGGTTATAACAAGATGTTATTTTATTTTTTGGTAAACGTTTCCTTTGGATACTATAATTACAAATATACAATTTATTCATTAGGTATATAAATCTTTTTACAAGGGGGACCATTTAAATATTTGCTTAGGGGCCCAAGGTACTGTTGCACCGCCACTGACCAGGACCCCCTGGAACATCTTTTTGCGGCGCTGAGATATAGAGGACCCCACTGCTAAAGCTTTCCTCCAGGCTCTTCAGTACAATAATATGCTTGTTAAACTGCAGCATCATACCGAAAACTCAAATTATGAAGTCGATGAAGATAAAGTTGTCAACGTGGTAGACATTCAACCTTCCGAAGAATATTTTGTAGATTACCATGAAGATGCACCAGCACCAGTCGAGCAAATTGAACAAACTCCACATTCAGAAGCGAATTATGAAAATAACGCTGCTGAAGACATTAGCGAAAACGATTCCGCCTGTGCAAAATTAGAGACTTGTGCAGTTGTTTACGTTGGCGGTTATGTAGCTCATAAAACTCTAAAGCGCTTTAACTGTAAACAGTGTGTCAATATGTGTAGCAGTGATACTTCAATAAGTAAAGCTGACCTTTTTTGGTTAAAAAAGATTATGCTGCTGGAGAAGTTATTGCTCATCTGAAAGTACCATCTAATCATATAAATAAAGGAGAACGATCCAAACGTGTCCGTCACGACAATTGCAGACGCGATGTCCCCCATTTGTGTTTACATGCATCTCACCGTCGCGTCGCCTCGATTTCGCGACCGGGGAGGAGCCCCGAGTGTCTCACTAGAGAGGAGCGGAGCCCCGATGGCTCCCTTGGAAAAGGGCGAAGTCCCGGGGGCCCCCTTGGAGAAGTGCCGAGCGCCAAGGGCCCCCTTGGAGAGGGGCGGAGTCCCAAGGGCCCCCTTGGAGAGGGACAAAGTCCCGAGGGCCCCCTTGGAGAGGGGCGAAGTCCCGAAGGCCCCCTTGAAGAGAAGCGGAGTCCCAAGGGCCCCTTGGAGAGGGGCGGAGCCCCGATGGCTCCCTTGGAGAAGGGCGAAGTCCCGGGGCCCCCTTGGAGAGGTGCCGAGCGCCAAGGGCCCCCTTGGAGAGGGGCGGAGTCCCGAGCGCCCCCTTGGAAAGGGACCGAGTCCCGAGGGCCCCCTTGGAGAGGGGCGGAGTCCCAAGGGCCCCCTTGGAAAGGGGCGAAGTCCCGAGGGCCCCCTTGGAGAGGGTCCGAGTCCCGAGGGCCCCCTTGGAGAGGGGCGGAGTTCCAAGGGCCCCCTTGGAAAGGGGCGAAGTCCCGAGGGCCCCCCTGAAGGGAAGCGGAGTCCCAAGGGCCCCTTGGAGAGGGGCGGAGCCCCGATGGCTCCCTTGGAGAAGGGCGAAGTCATGGGGCCCCCTTGGAGAGGGGAGAAGTCCCGAGGCCCCCCTTGAAGAGAAGCGGAGTCCCAAGGTCCCCTTTGGAGAGGGGCGGAGTCCTCGAAACCCCGAAGGCCCCCTTAGAGAGGGACGAAACCCCTGGAGCCCCGAGGGTTCCTTTAGAGAAGGGCAAAACCCCTGGAGCCGCGAAGGCCCCCTTGGAGAGGGACGGACCACCTAGGGCCCCTTGAAGAGGGGCGGAGCCCATTGAACCCCCTTGGAATGGCCCAACGTAATAAGCCTAAAAATGGTGGTAAATTGAATAGAATAGACCGCGCAATAGCGCGCGCAGCCCCGTTTATATTATAATAAAAGTAGTGACAATAGTACTTAAGCAGTTTGAATACTATTTTAAAAATAAACAATCGTGCACAAGTTTCAAAACAATACTTCTTGCAACTAGTTTAGATAAACTGAAAAATTCAGTGCCAGAGTGGCTGCGAGAAGAAGATGGGTGTTATGAACACAAATTGTTTTTAATTCAACATTTAATTAAGTGTAAACTGTATAAATGCTTTAAATGGATGTCACAAGATTTAAGGGCGACAAAACAAATAAATACTCACAATAGAAAAACGAAACATTTAAATAATGTTTAAATTTGTTAAATTTATTATAATAGTACCGCGTGTAGAATTGAAAAAGTTGCCATAGGAAATTCAATTTTAATTTATTATTATTTATTCTTTTAATGAAAACATGAACTGATAAATACAGAATGCTTAGCATAAATGTAAAAAATGAACACTGGATTTCATAGGGCAATTTTTTCGGTAGGCGGAATAAAAAGCCGTGAAAAAAGCTGCGGTAAAAAAGCAGAGCAAAAAAGCCGCTGAAAAAAGGCGTCGGAAAGAAAGCCGGTGCAAAAAAGTCTATTCCAAAATGATTGATAGCTTGATCAGTATTTTTAATACTTCCTCCAAAAAGATTGAGTCAATACAACTTTCGTGTAGGTCTTTCAACAGTTTGTCTTCTGACATAAAATAAAGTTTTTCCACGACGGGGAGTAGAAGTCGGTTTCTATAGCATCAAAATTGTGACAGAAGTAAAACATTTACTCCCTAGAGACTAAATAAGACAAAAATTTCCCTAAAGAGTTTTCATTATGACTGACACAACAATTATGTCAAATTCGAGGTTATCAGGTTAGATTTTGCGTCAGTTTTGACACAAACTGACGCAAAACCTAACCTGCTAACCTCGAATTTGACATAATTGTGAGCCCTTGTCATAATGACTTACAGTGCCACCAACTTTAAAATTTACCATAGTCTACTAATTTTAAAATAATTGTAACTAAAATGTCAATAAATGGCGTTTAAAAAAACGTGAAAAAAATAGTACAATTTCTTTCCTTCATTGCATAATCTACTATTATAGACATTATTGTAGTTAATTTGGGATTTAAAATAAATAAAGCTTCACAATTTTTTAGTAATTCTATGCTCTCTTAGTAGTGGATCAAATGATTGTTTTCTTTGTTTGAAGTATTTATTTAGTTGAAATATTTATCCTATCGGATTTGTTTCCCTCGGCTTTTTTCAACCTGCTTTTTGTCGCACTTTCTTTTAAGATTTTTTTCCGACGTTTCTTTTAGGCGGCTTTTTTCTAGATTCATTTTTTTCAATTCTACACCCGCTATAAAACATTATTTATTACCAATTAATGAATATTTTTCCTATATTACTGTTTATTAATGACTATTCCTCTCAGATAATATAAACCAATCCCATCAATCAATTTTCAAAATTTGAACCAATCAGAGTCGAATACAGCGAATATTTTGCACTAGTGCAATACCCGGGTATTTGCACAAGTGCAATATTGAGTATTTGCGGGAAGAAAATCAAACCAGTTGAAAACTCTTTAAAAACGAATAGTGTGGTATACAAAGGATGACATTTCTTCGAGGAATAGTCTTGCAATATTCCCCGCGTGCATTCTGTATAACTACTGAATATTTTTCCGTGATTATTGTTTATTTTCATAAATGTTAAAAAATATATCGTAGAGTCCAGAAACTAGTTTATTTTTTAATGTATACGTTTGCATTCAGAAAGCAAATTTACAGTGTGTTGCTTGAATCAACTTGAAATAGGTAGAAAGCTAAACAATTTGGTTTACAAGGGTGAACTTTGGACTTGCTGCAACACTGTAAAGTCTTAAGACGATAACGACCTGTTTACTTGTGGAATTTGAGGTGTGCAGGTAAAATTCTTTTGTAGAATGGACTGTCTAGGGCGTTTTCGACTAAAATGTGCAATTTTCCAAACAAATGCAGATATGCAACCCAAATTACATTGATACTAATGTTAGCATTGCGCTGCTTCTCTTTATAAATATAGTCCTCTTTGCTCCAACTAAGTTTTACGAAGGAAATGGTCTGAAAGCTAAATTTAAATTATCGTACTATCGTCTATAATCGAATATTTACTCTAACGATTATTTATTTATACGAACTATAATAGTATACAATCGAGTACTTAAACGAATTTGGCGAAGACAAGAAGTGGGCGACGTCCTCCGAGGAGCTGATCCAGGAAGGCCCCTTATCGTGTCGCCACAAGCATACGACTCGAAATAAACGCACCAATAATTAACAAAACTACGACAGTAAATACAAGTATGGAAAAAATAATAGAAGACATACAAGCAAAATTAACTAGAATGGACGCAATGACAGAACGGATCGAGAGTATAGAAACAAAGATAGATAAATTACACTTAGAGATAGAAGTAACTAGAAAAGAACATTATGAGTTAAAGAAACAAAACAAGATACTAGAAGCAAAGATTAAAATGCAAGAGAAGCACATGGAAGATATGGAAAGGGAAATAAGAAAAAGCAAAGTAATGATACAAGGAATTAATGAGGAAGAAGATGAGTCAAGTTTAATATTGTATGAGAAGGTTAGGATATTGATGAGGGAAATGGGTATTACGATTAATATGGAACAGGAGATTGAAGAAATAAGAAGATTAGGTAAAAAAGACATAAACAAGAAAGGAACTAGGCATATATTGGTGGAATTCGGATCTCTGAGAAAAAAGAATGAGGTAACGAATAACAAGAGGAACTTAAAGAATGCAAAAGTATGGATCACAGATGGCTACCCAAAAACAATACTAGTAGAGCGCAAGGAGTTGTTGAAGCATATGAAAGAAGCTAGAGAAGAGGGCTGCAGGGCGAACATAACATACAACAAATTAATTATCAATGGTGAATCCTACACTTTGGAACAGATAACACAAACACAGAGTCAGAGGGAGGAGGTAACAGACGAGGAAGACCTGACAAACATGGAAGAAGATAAGGAGGGTAAAAAAGGAGGAAGATCAACTGACGAAGAAAACGAGAATACTTTCAAGGAAACAAGATCTGCAGGTGCAATCTTAAAGAGAAGTAAGTATTGGACACAAACAATACTGGCACCCTACAAGAAAACAGAAGAAGGAAAAGAAAAAACAACAGATAAGAGTAAATCTTCAGCAGGAGAGGACGCTTTTGAAAAGGAAAAGCAAAGAATTGCAAACGCTAGACGGAACCAACAACAGCCAACAAAAAACTATTAAAAATAATAAACCGGACAGAAAAAATGACGCCGACACGCAAAGAAATAGGACAAGGAAATAAACTAGAAGAAAATGAAGAACAAGAAGAAAACAAGTCAAATAAACCAAAAAATACATACACAATAAAAGAACTAAAAATGAAAAACACAATTAAAATACCATCACCAGCAGACAGGATAATACGAAGATTGAGAAACGTACAAATATATAAAAACTACGTTAAAAACAACATTGGGGAAACGAGAACAGAAGGAGGTATTTAATGTAAAAACACAAACCCGCATCGGGATCTGGAACGTCAGAACTCTACTTGAACCCTCACGAGTGGCAAAAGTTGCAAGAGAAATGGATAGGTACAAACTGGAAATAGTAGGACTAAGCGAAATGAGATGGCCAGGGCAAGGAGAAATACGAACAGATGGCGATAAAACGCTACTGTACTCAGGCAGAGAGGAAAGCGAAGCACTGGCAAACGGTGTCGGTCTTCTAATTTCAAAAAGGGCAAAACAGAGCTTACTGGAATAGAACCCCGTCTCAGACCGAATCATAACGGCAAGATTCCAATCCAAAGTACGGAAAATAACAGTGATACAATGCTATGCACCTACTGAAAAGGCGGAGATGGAAAACAAAACACTTTTTTATAATACCCTATCGGGAGTAATGGACAACGTAAACAAGGAGGATATAATAATTGCATGTGGCGATCTAAATGCACAAGTCGGAGAAGACAATCAGAATTTTGAAGAAGTAATGGGTAGGCACGGAATTGGAAACAGAAATGAAAATGGCGACATGTTTATTGAATTTTGCCTTAATAACAATCTAGTAATTGGAGGGACCCTGTTCACACATAAAAGAATACACAAAGTTACATGGGTATCCCCAGACCATATTTTCTATTTTATTTAAATAGGTATCCATAAACAACGGGAAAGAATTGTTAGTTGTAGCTTTCACGAAAGGTGTTTCCGAGTAACTTTTTCTGGGCGAAGACTATAAAATCACATTTTTAACTACTACATTTACAGATAGATATGTAATAAAACAAATAACTTTTAAATGTTTAATTTAAAATTTTTTACAATAAATTACACATAAACTTACAACCTTGCAATAACACACAGAATAAAATACTTCATTACTATTACCATCCAGAACATCTTCCAAATTTGTAAGAAATACGATTATCTGCATATCATGTGCTATTTTAGAGCAAACGTGTGAGCTATCCAAAAAATACCTGCCTGAAAATATGAATCCGTCTTCAACTACGAATTCTTGGAGTTCCACACCTCTCTCAAGAAAAATATTAAAACAATAGATCTCTAAGGTACTTACAGGACACTATAGTTATTTTCATGACAAGCGTCGAAAGTAGCAAATATCGTGCCAGTGTTGATTAGACAAACGAGGGCGTAGCGAAGCGAAGCCCGAGTGGATCTAAAACACGAGCACAGATATTTGCACTTTCGGGCGAGTTATGAACACTATTTTTTAGACGACCACTCAAAGTAAATTCTATTTTTAAGAATTGTTTTTATTTCGTTTGCAAAATTGATCGTTATATTATTATTGGTACAATTATAAAAAATTAAAGCTTGTTGGAAGCAGAGCAACGAATAAAGCAAAAGCGTCTGGATTATTTGAATCACGGTCTGCTGAATTGTGTGACAAACGTCAAAGTGACGTTTGTCACACAATTAAGCAGGCCGTGATTTGAATAACTTTGTGCCGTTACGATATGACTAGCACGATATAATATCGTGCTAGTGTATGAAATTGTCAACTTTCTGTAGTAGGCTGCTGTCGCGATAATGTTACTTTCATACGTGGTCGTCTAAAAAATAGATTACACCATTCATATTTATATTATATTGAAAACAATAGGTCCTTATCCTACTGATGCTGCATTTAAAAAATCATTTCTAAACACGAATTAGTCTTGACAGCCGTTGTCATTTAAATGTTCTCGTGGGTATGTGCCCCAAACAGCCAAAATTGGCGGTTTCTCAGAAATGAAAACAACAATGGATATCAAAAAAATACCCAGGCCGTATAAAGTGACATTTGTCACACAATTCAGCAGGCCGTGGTATATTGTATACATTTCATTCACAATTGTCGCCGTAGAAATGAGAAGCGTATTAAATATATATTTTCAAGCAGGTTATAAAATGCAATCGCTGCAGTATTTAAAACGATACCGAAGCTAGAAGTTCTCAAATCCAATCGAAATCTTGGAGAAGACAGGAAATTAAAATTATTATATCAATTCCTGGACAAATCTGAATTAATACGTTTAGGCGGTGGATTACAAAATTCTGGTCAATTTTTCAATTAAACGTTCTTCGTATTGTTCTATTAAAACAATATGTTACAGAGTTAATTATTAAATTACGACACTTCCAGGCTGAACCATTAGACTTTTTAAATATAACATTGGCCATTGTCAATACGTAATCCGGCATACACACTAAAATATCTGCAATTCAATTAGAGTCAGTTCTAAGACAATTTCCATTTGGGTGGATTCTAGAAATCATTCTTTGATTGACAAAAACCCTTGAATTCTTTCACTAAATGCACTACGATATTAGGTATTAGCAAAGATTATGTATTATACTTTTTGGTATTAGTAACTTTAAGCAGAATGAAGAATACCAAGAAGCGATTGTTAGTACTTGCGGTTGATTATAAGTAGAAGCAGTCAAGATCATTTTATTTGATGCAGCAGAAAAAGGAAATAAACCGGCGGAATTATCCAAGCAGATAAACCCCTCGACGCTGTACCGGATTATCACATCCCCAGGATGCCATGTTACCTGATGTTCTACGAGACTACCACCAAATAGGCTACACCAAAAATAAATTCCAAATCATACTAGAACAAAGAATTGTCCGTCTATCGAAAAGCAACCGAGCCGCTTCGCTACATATAGAGCCAAAGAAGAATGACGATTGGAGGCCTTGCGGTGATCACCGCTCCTTAAATGCCAGATTGCTATCTCGGTTCACACATAACAGATTTTCGACACAATACTTTCGGTTGCAAAATGTTGTCAACTTTTCGTGATAGTTCAATTTTGCAAATCCTTTTATACGGTGTTGCCCACTGTCTATTCCAAGGAAATATTGTAATATTTTAAGTGCTTGGCTTCCCAGACTTTCTAAACAACAAGCAGTCACAAATGTCTATATTTTTTGAGGATTACGTGAGTTGTTTCCAAAGCCTGCTGCAGACATGTGATAGATAGGATTGGTCAGGATACGCTGTTGCATGTTTCCTCGTCACGCTATTGTGGTGCCATTCATTTTCATTTTTTATTGTTAAACCATCAAGTTAGCCCACAGAATGTTATCGCCATATTCTGATTAATAATAAATAAATTTAAAAAACCTATGGCATCAATCATTACTAAAGCTGATAATTATATGCACTCAAATGTACGAAAATATGCGCATATAAATGCCTACATTTTGTTGAGTATATGCACCCAAAGTTACAATATATGCACATAGTATGCTCTAATTTAAAAAAAAAATAAGTAAAAGTATTCTAAATAATGTAAAAAATTTAATTGTTGTATGAGTATACCTATTTATTTCTTAAATTTTTATTCAAAGACGTCATTCATTTTAAAGTTTGACTATATAAACATGGACGGCCAACGCCAACTTCATGTTGTAAGCCAACATGAAATGAGATTACTCAACACTCGAAATTCGACTCTTGAAATTGTTCTTATGTTGGCTGATTCCTTATACATTGCTTCTATGGTAAAAGTGGGGGTTGCTAGCAGTCTAAGTTTATACAGTGTGAGGTGGGAGGAACGCGCCAAATTCCAGTCGTGTATTCTACTCGTAAAAATAATGTAAAAAATCTCAAATGTTGTTATCCGATTTTTATTTGTTTTGAAGTAGTACTGTCATAGAGAAAATCCTCCATACACATTATTGTCATATTAGGCTTTACATTTCTCGATTGTTTTAAAATTATTACGTCTTAAATTAATAAAACATTAACAAAAACATCGATTTTTTACAAAAGCTCAGTCAAGTTCTCCATAAAAAATTGATCTTTTAAAATGCTATAACTTGAAAACAAATAAAAATCGGATAACAACATTTGAGTTTTTTTACATTATCTTTACGCTTACAATAAATGACTGGAATTTGGCGCGTTCCTCCCGGATCACTCTGTATAGTCAAATATTTTAACTGGGACTTCCTCTTTCCTCTGCTTATTTCAATACGCGCACTGCACTCCAGCGGCAGAAAGTGAAAGTATATATCTCAGTTGTACACAAAAATTTTATTAATAAATTTAATGATATAGTAAATTTTACCAAAAAATCTCAAAAAGTTCATATATTACAAATGATTGCTAAATATAACCAAATATGCAAAATCCAGAAAGTATGCTCAAAAACATATAAATATGCAAAATATGCAAAATGAAACTTGGCTTAAACGATTTGTTTTCATATAATTATATACATAAATAGTTTCGCCGGCATATGAATTATACAAAATATGCATTTGCCATATAATATCAGCTTTAATCCAAATTCTAAATATTGCGTGTTGTCTTGTGAATCATTCAAAATATGAAGGAGAATGATGCATAAGTGGTCAAAATAAAGTTCAAATAAGTACAATACTGGCATTTTGCATAACATATTCAACACTAACCTCAAAACATCGAAGTACGAGTATCGGGATATTTCTGGATTAATACCTGAATTAGAGATTGCTACACATTTCAACCTCTTTAATTTTGATTTACAGCTGTTTGTGCAATATATGAATTTTAAAGAATCTACCATAACCAAATAAACTAAACTATGTATATTAAAATAAGCAATTAATAAATATGACTATTCAATTCACCTGTCATCTGTCAAAAAGTGACCAATGAAAATCCATAATTCTGACGTTTCTTGACCAATCAAAAAAATATCAGTGGATATATCTTCCTAGAAGGTATTCAACTGACTATTTTTAACAAATGCGATTTTTATTAGAAAAAGTCAATATTAGTGTTCTGTTACTATAGAAATTGCGTAGTTTGTTGGTAGATTTACTGAAAACTAATTTGAAAAAGTAGTTTGGTTCATTAAATAGTCCCTCGAATACCATTCTTAGTCAAAGTTAAGTAGATTATTTTTGCGGTGGTACCACTACTCATGTCCATTGCGCTTGGGATTAGGACTCGTGCTAGCGTACTCGTCCTAATCATACCAAAGCGCAATGGACATTCGTAACACCACCGCAAAAATAGTCGACATAACTTTGACTACTCATGGTATTATAAGTGAGAATACTTATTCTTCCACATATCCATAACTAACTTGTAAGTAAATGTTTTTCAGAATGTGATCCTTTTAAAAACTTGCCCTATTTTATAAAAATTACTGTCTGAAGAAGCTATAACTTGTGAATTAGCGAAACGACACGTCTTCATCTATTTTTAATAACAAAATTTAATGTGTTTTGACAAAACCGAATTTGTTTTCACTTTGTTAATTTTTTAACTTAGCTAATATTATCTCTCCGATTTGTAAAGTGAAAAGAATTTCTGGTGGATGTGTAAGCCCATCAGGGTAAACATAATCGTATCCAGTATGTTTCTCTACCTTACAAATTCATATATTTCAATCTCTCGATCTGTTAATCTCTTCGAAATTATTTTCAAAATAATAAAATAGTATTAACCGCTGTTCGTAATTCACTGCATCGCATAGTGCAAGTAATGAAGAAACTTAATAAAATTCAAGCATTTATACCAATGTAGTATACAGAAATACAATTTCACTAAAAACAACTCTAATAAACACACACAAAAGTAAATCACATATAGTTGCAAAAGAACCTTCAAAGCAAAGTGGCTAATAAATGAAAAATTACTTCCACGTTGATTGTGGAAAGAAAAACATTTTCTACTAGACCAACTTTCGTTTGATGTGAATATATAGTTTTATATCCATAATCTCTATTTGTTGAAATATTGCGAACAGTTCCATCATGTATCGACCATTGGGAATGCGTGGTGGAAATCTGGTCGGATCGGGAAACCAGTTGCACATCACAAACCTTCCCTGCAACAACAACAATTGCCTTTACTTGTTGTGGTGATACCAATAGTTTTAAAGAAATTTGTATGCAGAGCAGTTATTAATTGTTAATTAAAATCAAGGCAAATTACAAAAAACCAATAACTATTGAATTGCATTATTATCAGTTGCTTATTTTTGTTTGGAGGCTCTACCATCACGCTGTTGTATTATTTACAAATATTATTCACAAACAAGGGCTTACCTGTTTCAGAGGGCATTTGCTAAAATTTCCGCAGGTAAGAAAACCAGCAAGGCCAAAATCGTTCTTCCGTAGAGAGTCGCAAAAGTTGAATTCAAATCTGAGTGGGAATAAGCGGTATTCATTGCTAAGGAACTTGAAGGCTTGCACTTGCACCTGAAAATATTTGTTCGTAACATTGCGCAAAAATCTGTTTCAGCGAAAATACCCGCATCTCGTCATTAAAGTCCTTGGTGAACACACCCGACGCATTAACAGCAGTGGTGGTTCGGTTATATTTGAAGGTGCGAATTTTAAAATCCTGAACGTTATCTTTGTCATCGTGCACCGCTTCAGCTCTTTCGAAGTCAATTTGGTAGTCCGTCTGTACAAACTGATTGTAAACGATGTGGTAATTGAGGTAGAAGAGAATTATAACTAGTAAAGATTTTTTAAACAATTTCGGCCCAACCAACGCCATCGTCGCGCTGCAATTAGCTCGAAATGCAAAGCGTGACGTTTATATACTTCGTCCATCAAATTATTTTTGTTTATTGGTGCATGACTATCTGACAATTGTTGGAATAATGCAATGCATATATTTTTGAAGTTGTAATAGAAATCGCATATTATATCGTAATTAGTTTTTGGGGCAACTTTAATTGTTCAGAAAAACGCATTTAAAGACAAGGACTGCTGCAATTTGTATATTCGCATCTCAGAACCAAGGTTGAAGCAGGGTTGAAGTTGAGTACGGCCGCTGGTTGAACATCTCGATGTTGCTACAGTTTGCTGCCCCTTCGTGCTCAGTAATGCCTGACGTTGAAGTTTCCTAATGTTGTTCAAGCGTTTTTGATCATTTCTATCATACTGGGAATTAGAATCGCGATCACTGCAGCCCTTTCAATATCAATAAATAACTTTGGACTAGTAGTAAAGCCACCTAGTTTCCTTAGTTATCGGGAAACATTATTACCGTTATGCTCTACGCGAGTATAACTCAACAGCAATATCAGGGAGGGTGTCGTGATTTCGTCTAAAGTCGGGGTAACTGGCAATCCTTGTAGTCATAATATACTTGTACAAGAAGACTAAAGCTACTGTTCTCTTCTTCTTCTTCTTCTACTGAATTTAGGACTTAGTCCTGTTTTATCCAATGAATCTCTAAGTGTTGTCATTTTCCTGATATGCAGATGTCCAGCTCTCGCACCATGCTTTGGTGGGCGTCCAGGCGGATGTCTGTTTAAGGGTTTATGCATGTTCACTATTTTCGCTATTCGGTTCTCATCCATCCTATTTACGTGCGGAATGGGACGTTTCGCCGTCGCCTTTTCGCCGTCGCCATTTCGCCGTCGCCGTTTCGCCGTCGCCGTTTCGCCGTCGCCATTTCGCCGTAGACTATTTTACATTTCCGACTTAAAAAACACTTTTTCACTTATCTATATCTAAGCAAAACATGGAATCAAAGTTTTACATGTTTCAGATGATATTTGTTCGAAATCTTTAATAGCTTTAAAATATTATTCACATTTATTTCCCATTAGGAGGACATTAAAGGTTATTACAGTTACGCTTCTTATATGCATTAAACCATCTGATTAGTTGTTGATGGTAATGAGCATACTTGTTACTTTTTGCTAATCCTTTTATCATGCACACGATGGTCATTATAATGATTTGGTTTAGAAAATTCCCTTTAAGGTAGTATGGCCATTATAGTGATTTTAGTGATCTGCCCTTTTTTTCAAACTTTACATTTTTATTACTACATTTTTATTGTGTATTAATGTGAGGTAGGTGATTTTCCAGTTGAATACTTCTGAAATGGGTTTCTTTTGTTTTTTATTTCTATTTTTCTTTAATTAACTCCTATTTGAAATAGAACACCCACATCCGGTATATTATTACATTTTTGAATTCAGCTTAAACTTTTAGAGAACATTTATCTCTTCAACTAACGCTCTATTTTGCACCGTTTTTGTAGAATTTGTGATTTTTGAAAATTTTTGACAAATGCTTAAAAATTAAAAATCAAATTTTTGGCTAATTATAAGATTACTGTAAAAGGAAGTTGTGTGAGTGTATCACACCAGATTTTTTAACTCAACTTCAACGTCCTACATCTCGTTTATTATACGTTTTTCGATATAAGTTGATTAACGTTTTCCGCTTTATTTTGAAGTGTTCTGTGTATTCATAAAGTTTCCCGAAATAAATTTGAACCACCCTGTACATATGTTACTTTACAATTTAAATATTACTGTATACTTGCTGTTTAAGTACAATAGAAATTATTAAACTTATTATGCATTTTCTTCCGGCAACGGAGTACAACTATATTATTAAGTTAACAAAGATGATAGTTTATAAGCAAACAAATTAATGTCCAAATAAATAAAGTGAAGGTTGCATTACGTTAAAGTATAAAAATAAATTAAAGTATAATTATTTGGCAGCACGGTCTTTGTTCCGCTTTCAAGTTGACGACGAAATGGTCGAAGGCTAAACGGCGACGGCGAAGTGGTCGGCGGCGAAGTGGCGACGGCGAAATGGCAGACGGCGAAACAGCGACGGCGAAACGGCGACGGCGAAACGGCGACGGCGAAATGTCCTAGACCCATTTACGTGATCTCTCCACTGCCTACGTCTTCCTCTCACCCATCGTACTATATCCTCGATCCTGCATGTTTCTCTTATGTTGTTACTCCTTACTCTATCTCTTAGTGTTACTCCCGCTATGCTACGCAGGGTTTCCATTTCCGTGCTTCTTACCATTTGTTTTGTTTCAGCCCGTGTTTCGGCTGCGTAGGTCAGAATTGGCCTGACACACGATTTGTATATGCGTGTATTACTGTCAGTTATCATAAATTTGTTTCTCCATATAATATCTCGCAGGCAACCCGACACGGCTGATGCTTTCGTATTTCGTAGCTTGAGTACGTACTTCCTGTTTAATAATAATAATAATAATAATAATAATAATAATGGTCTTTATTTTCCCAAAAAAAAAAAGCATATTTCTTAATAACTATATTTAAATGAGGCGAAGTTCAGCCTCAGGTATACTGCTGGATATATGTACTCCGAGATAATTGAAATTCATCACCTGAGTGATTATTTGGGCGTCCATTACTATACTCTGTTCACTATGGTCCCGGATTGTCAAAAATGACGTTTTATGGTAGCACTGTAGAATTTCTATTGGTTTTTTTGTTACTACTAGGTTGGACAACGCAAAAGCGTAATTTTGAAAATTTGGGTTTTTGTTACCTGGCAACTTTTATATATTTTTGATTAAGTCAGTTCGAAATATAACCTACAATTTATAGTTTTGACATTAGTAGCTTTATAAATTGTTTCTAGTTACCCATAGCTTGACTTAAAAATATTAACCATGATATAAAGGATTTTTTTTAAATTGGATTTTGACATTGACAATCCGGGACTATAGTGAATAGAGTATAGTTTACAGCGTAACGGTTCTTTAGAGATTGTCATTGACTGCGTTTTGCTGGTAGATATTTTCATGTTAAACTTTTCCGATGTTGTCTTGAATTTGAGTCGCTGCAAATCGTCTTCGTTTTCTGCCATAATTACGGCATTATCAGCATAACATATTATCTTTAGAATCTTGTTTCCTATTCTATAACCAGCGTTGACCGTTTTCACCCCTTCAATAATTTTGTCCATGATAATATTAAACAACGTAGGGCTTAGACTGTCCCCTTGTCTTATTCCAGAGGAGACTGGTACCTCGTCAGTTAATTTTCCCATTGTTTTTACCCTGGTAACACAGTTAGAGTTTAGTTCTTTGGTAACTTTAATTATTTTTGGATGGATATGGTGTTGTTCCAGTATGTTAAGAGGATCCTCTAGTTTGACCCGATCAAATGCTTGGGTTAGATCAATGAAACAAAGATATATTGGTTTATCGTATTCGATGGATTTTTCTATCAGCTGTCGTAGAATGTATATAGCATCTACAGTTGATCTATTTTGGCGAAAGCCTTGCTGTTCCTCGCTGCCTTTTAATATCGACACTACTTTTTCTGATATTGTTTTTGTTAGTAATTTCAGAATGCTGCTTAGTAGACTTCACTAATTTCAAATGGGTCATCCATCTCGTCGTCGTTGTTCAATATAACTTCTTCTTCTGCATTTTTAGGGTGAGTCTTGTACAGATTTTTGAAGTGGTTGGTCCATTGCTCAAGTGTTATACTTTCTGTTTCGACGTATTCGTTAATTGGCCTTTTTCTGCTTCGTAACATGCTGCAAACCTTTTTTTGTTCGCCATACAAATCATATTCCATATTGTTCGAGATTTTTTCCCAAAACTCCTTTTTTATTTCCCGGATTCTTTCATTTACTTGATTTCTCTTCTGTATATATGTATTACGTTCTTCTGGTGTCTTATTACTTCTGAATTTTAAATATGTCTGTCGCTTTTCTGTGGCTAGCGTTTTGATTTCTTCAGTAAGCCAGGGCTTGGTATTACGTCTGTTGTTTATATTTACTTTCCTGCTACCTAGAGCCTCCTCTGCACTTTTCATTATATTTGTACATAACTTATCCCATGATTGTTCAACATCATCACTGGCTGTAATTGGATTCTTGGCAATTCTCTCTTTTAATCTTTGTTGGTATAGAAACTGGGTACTATCATTTTCTATTGATTCAATATTGAGTTTTTTAATATATTCCGGTTCCTTTCTTTTTTCCAGCGTTACTATGGTTCTGTACTTGTAAAGCACTAGGCTATGGTCTGTGCCCACGTTTGCAGACCCTAATGTTCTAACATCCAGTATATACTTAGGGTGTATGCTTCTATTCGTGATAATATAGTCAATTGTTGACTGTTGTCCTCTAGTGTTCATCCACGTATATATATATATATATATATATATATATATATATATATATATATATATATATATTGAGGTTTGTGGGGGTAAAAGGTGTTATTTATGCGGAGCTCATTCTTTGTGCATAATTGTATCAATCTATCTCCATTCTCGTTTTGTACCTCTTCGTTGTATTTTTGTTTTATACTGTTGATAACGCTATTGCCAACCCTTGCGTTCATGTCGCCCATAATGAATACCTTTTCGTTAGTTTGTATATTATCTAAGACCTCTTGCAGTGTATCATAGAAAGCCTCCTTCTCTTCTCTTAGTTTTGAGATATCAGGTGCATAGACGCTCATGATGTGTGTTTTTACTGAATCTAGGTTCAAAATTACCTGCAGTATTCGGTCGTTAATATACTCGATGCTGTCAATATTTTGTTCAAACTTTTCATGAACTAAGAGGCCGGATTGGGCTCTATTTGCTTTTTCCACTCCGCTGTAAATGAGAATGTAATTTTGAAATCTGGCACTTCCTTTTCCTTTCTTTTTTGTTTCAGAGAGAGAGCATATGTCAATGTTGTGTTTGTTCATCTCTATTACTATTTCTTGGTCTCCAGCATCCGAGACGTAATGCTTTGGATCTCCATATTCGCTTTTTCCGTTTTCTAGCAGTGTCCGTCATCTTGGTTTTCCGTCCGGCTTCTGAGGCATCATTGGTTCTGTAAGCGGTATATATTTTTTACGGAAGACTGGTCTGCTAACCCGTTCCCTCCAACCCTTTTAGTCGCCTCTTACGACAAGCAGGGATACTATGAGTCTATTCAATCCCCAACCCACAGGGGGGTTAAGTACAAATACTTGCATTTATTTTCTGCCGTTTACAGAACAACTTAAGTTTAACACCGTTACTTATTAACTAACTAAATTCTAAGTCGAGTTTGACCAAGAAAATTTCGTAGGCTTTCTCAAAATTTCTAATAAGCCTATCAGAGCAGCTCTAAATTTTGGACTTCTGTCACTTACAAACGTACGTGACAATTCATAATAGCTCTATGAATTCTACAAACTTGAAGGTTTCATACGCTAAAAGTTGTCAAGCGGTTGACAGCTCTTAAAGAAGCCATACTAAATTTTAGAATTTTCTTAAAGGAATTTGCTCCAGACGGCATATCATTTTTATGACCAAGTTGCAACAGTTGCACTTCTGATCACGTACTAATAATCTAGTTTCGCCCAATTTTTAGGCTTACGAGGTAAATCCTGCATAAATTTACCCTTAACCATTACGTGAGATTTCAATATTTCCATCTTCCCAGAGAAAAACACGTTCCAAATACCGGCTAAATACTCGCCTGTTGTAATTTTAATATGACCATCTTGTCTACGTTTCCGCATTTATTTCCCGGTTTATAGAGAACAGTGAAAACATTTGCAAAATTAATGACCACCGCAGTATTCTGTCATTCTTGGTGCTCATCTGCCGTAAGTGATCCGTTTCTACGGTAAAATGGCTTAGAAACAAATAAGGTTTTAATTTTCCGACTGCCCAGACTAAAGCTGCACACTCGAGTTCACTTGCGCTATAAGCTTGTTCCCTATTCGTGAGTTTCTTGCTTAGATACAGTGCAGGATGCTCTTTTTGATTAGCATCTCATTGCGATAAAGTCACTCCCATTGTTCGCATCGAACAATCGGTTGGTACGCTAAATTTACGAGAATAATTTGGAGCTTTCAGCACCTCACCGCTCATTAATTCGTCCTTCAATCGTTGGAATAAAACTTCCTTCTGATCATCCCATTCTACCCTTGTTTTTGCATTTTTTTGTAATGCGTCCGTAAGTGGACTAACTATGTCTGCATAGTTCGGGATGTAATGATTGTAATAGCATATGATTCCCAGAAATGCTTGAATATTCGGTTTGGTTTCGGGACGTCGAAACTCCTGTATGGCCGCTACCTTTACCTCCGACGGTTGTCGAAATCCCTAACCTATTTTATGTCCCAGATATATCACCTCGGCTTTTCCCCACTCACACTTCTTAGCCTTTATCGTTAGGCCCGCTTGATTCATTGCATTGAATACCGCAGGTAGATGTTTTAAATGCTCCTCCCAAGTCATCGAGTGTACCGTCACATCGTTCAAGAATGGTTCTGCGAAATCGCCGATTCCCTCCGATATGGTGTCCGTTAGCCGCTGGAACGAAAATGGAGCAGATTGCAGCCTGAACACTAAAGTCACTGGTTCGAAAACAACACGATGAGTTATGAAAGCAGTTTATTTACTTGCTCTTTCGGTCATCCCTATTTACCTACTCGTTTCATAGCTACTCATAATCAAACTTGTCCCGTTAATATCTATAACGCTCTGTAGTCGATTACAGGCCTTGGATCCTTCCTTTTAGCCTCCATAATCATCATAGGCAATGAACACTCGCTGTTACTGGGAGTAATTACTCCCAATTTTAACATCTTGTCGATTTCTTTGTCGATAATCTCTCGTACTCCTTGAGAATGTTAATACGCTCGAGTGCTGATAATTTTTACCTCCTTGAGAGCAATATCGTGTTCCACTAAGTTGGTTCTTCCGGGTCGATTTGAAAATAACCCCGGAAATTCTCGGATTAAATCCTGCAAGCTTTGCATTTGGATTTCCGTGGGTTTTACTACCCCGTTGGCTTCAACACTTCCGAAGCACTTATGATTTCGGTGTCTTCTATTTCCAGTTCTGGAAGATCGAGTTCTGCTCCTTCTTCACCAGGTAGTTTGATTGCTATTGCAATGACTTCAGCCTTTTCAAAATAAGGTTTCAACAGATTGACGTGGACAAGAGTTTTATTACGTTTTCCCGACATTTCTTTAATTACATAGCTCTACCAGAACTGTAAAAAATTACTTCCAGGTCTTGGTCGTTTTGTAAAAGTGATAACATAAAAAAGCGTAACTTTTTTACTTCGAATCTTATGAAAAAATATTATTAGAGTTATCGATAGAACTCGGCGGAGTGCTACTAGAACTTCCATTAAAACTACCGAAACTTTTAAAAAATTGCTTTCACGACTTCGTGGTAGGTATTGTAAAAATATTAACACAAAAATAGGCGTAACTTCTTTACTTCGGGTCCTATCACAAAATGTTATTAGAGTTATCGATAGAACACGTCCCGGTGCTACTAGAGCTCCTATTAGAACTACCAGAACTGTAAAAAATTACTTCCAGGTCTTGGTCGTTTTGTAAAAGTGCTAATATAAAAAAAGCGTAACTTTTTTACTTCAAGTCTTATCAAAAAATGTTATGAGAGTTATAGATAGAACTCGCCGGGGTGCTACTAGAACTCCCATTAGAACTATCGAAACTTTTAAAAAATTGGTTTCAGGACTTCGTTGTTTTGTAAAAATACTAACACAAAAATAAGCGTAACTTTTTTACTTCGAGTCTTATCAAAAAATGTTATTAGAGTTATCGATAGAACTCGCCGGGTGCTACTAGAACTCCCATTAGAACTACCGGAACTATAAAAAATTAAAAATATATTTTTTTCCAGTTTATAAAAATTTTTTTTTAAAATATTTTTTTGTGTTAAAGTTCTAGTAGCACCCCGGCGAGTTCTATCGAAAAGTGTAATGAAATTTTTCAATAAGTGTGACTGAAAAAGAATTATAGTGGTATTTGTCCTAGGGAAATGTGAAATTAGCACAATTTTTCCTCTTAAATACATAGAACTATTTTTAAAAATAGCAAGGAACTCTAGAACTCTTTGGGGTGCAACGGGAACTCTTGAAAAAAATAACATTTTTTGAAGTTGTGGTGCTAACTTCACAGGGGTTACTTTCGAACTTATTTTTTGATGCCTTGAAGTTTCCATTATATTGCCGTTCCGTACCTGGTCCTCTTTTGATGACATATGTGTCTGCATGCTCTGTTTCGCTCCTCCACCCAAAATGTCATGTCCCCTGGCAACGCACTATAAAATTTTTCCAAGCACATCAGTTAAGTTAGCTTGTCGAAGTTTCTTTCCGCTTTTTCACTCTTGATCCATTCCTGAAAATTGGTTTTTAGCTGGTATGCAAATTCCGCATAACTCTGGTAAGTTTTTAGTTTTCCCTACTGAAATGTCGTTCTAACAACTTCTGCTGTTAGCTGATATTTCTTTAGCAGACTAGCCCTGACTTTGTCGTAATCTCTGCTGTCTTCTTCGGTTAATTACGCCACGACCTCATTCGCTGTTGGTGACAACACACTCGTTAATCGAATTGTCCACGATTCCTTGGAGAAGTTCAATTGCACACAAACCCGCTCGAACTTCGTTAAATACAATCCCATGTCACCGTCATCCTTGAAAGGTTACAGTTGTTTTGTAATATTTAATGACATTTTCTTAATTGCATCGACATTATGTACATTTGTTTTCATTTGTCGTTTGAGCTTGGACCTGAGTAATTTTCACTTGAGCATTTAATCTAGCTACTTCTAACCTTTCTTTTAGCTCACTTTCGGCTAACTCTAACCTTTCTCTTCGTTCCCGTTCAGCTAATTCTAGTTATCGTTGTTTAGCTCCCAATTTTTCCACTTGTCCTTCTGAGGGTTTTCCTCCCAGGCACATAATTCTACTTTAATATCCTCTACCGACTGTTGAGCATTAATCAATTTTTCTATGATCTCTGCCCTTTTCTTTTTCTCCGGTAATTCCAACAGATTAGCAACGTATAGCAACATATTCTAATTCGTTTACCGTGAAAATACTGTATTCGGAAACCATTGTTTCTTCTAAATTAAATACTTGATAATATTTAAATTCTGTAAACCAGGAATCTTGCGTAACCCATAAACTACTTATCGCTGCTATACACTTGTACAAGAAGACTAAAGCTAATAAGACTCTTAAGTACAAATTCTTGCGTTTATTTTCTGCCGTTTACAGAACAACTTAATTTTAACACCGTTACTTATTAACTAACTAAATTCTAAGTCCAGTTTGACCAAGAA
Organism: Agriotes lineatus; assembly: GCA_940337035.1. Taxonomy (NCBI): domain Eukaryota; kingdom Metazoa; phylum Arthropoda; class Insecta; order Coleoptera; family Elateridae; genus Agriotes; species Agriotes lineatus. The sequence goes on from CALNHX010007362.1 coordinate 58,340, forward strand.
AACTCGGTAGGCGTTCTCAACATTTCTAATAAGCCTATCAGAGCAGCTCTAAATTTTGGACTTCTGTCACGTACAGACGTCACAATTCATAATAGCTCTATGAATTCTACAAACCTGAAGGTTTCACACGCGAAAAGTTATCAAGCGGTCGACACCTCGCAAAGAATCTTTAATAAATTTTACAATTATCCTAAAGGACGTAATTTTTATGACTGAGTTGCAACAGGTGCACTTCTGATCACGTACCAATAATATAGCTTCGCCCAATTTTTCGGCTTACGAGGTAAACCCTGCATACATTTACCCTTAATAATTCCGTGAGCTTTGAATATTTCCATCTTCCCAGAGAAAAGCACGTTCCAAATACCGGCTAAATACTCGCCTGTTGTAACTTTAATATGACCACTCTGCCTACGTAATTCTACCTTCAAATATTTACGATACAAATTGCTTATGGCTAATGGCTAACTAAAGTACAGTCTATTCATACAACCGCGTATAGTGCATTTTCACTCAGTAACGCAATTCGTAACAAGGGAAACAGATTTTTCATCTTTAGCTTTAGCTTCGACACCAGCTCAATGCAACTATTACTTACCACATCTACTGCAGTGTGGAAACAAAACAATCCCAAAAGGTTGAGAATTGATTGGAATTTGCACCAAGATTTCGACAATTCACCCAGACAACAGCTGTGGAACCAACTAGGGGAGACAGTGGATTTTTAAGTCTACTTATTCAACATCATTCCAGAAAATGTTATCGGCAAAGTACAATGACATGAAGGCGTTTCGCGATATTTAAGCAAGGATTCTTATAACATTTTAAGTTACAAGAAAGAAAATAATTTTTAGCGATTTAAATATTTTAAATATTTAATTACTTAAAGATAAATTATTTACTAAAATCTTTTTTGACTAAAAGCGCTACACTCCTTTGCAAATACAACTCTGAGGCTTCAAGAAAGTGAAGTAAAAATATTATAAACGCTGCAAAGTAATCTATAAATACTGAAATACATAACACACCGAGGGCAAAAAATTATCAAAGCGAATTCGAAGATAGATTTTTTAGTTTGGTTGCCGTTATTGAAATTTCTGAATATACCGAATCGCTAATTATTGCGCTGTATGAATTTGAATGGCAGTTGCTACACGTCCCACCCAATGATGTAAAAATAATACAAAACTATAGTTTATTAAAAATTGTTTTTGTAATACTATTATACATTACCAGCTTCTGCCCGTATGGAAAGAATGTTCTCCTATGCAACTTTGATAAATTATACTTATAGACTGATAAAAATATCGAAAAACTTGTTATTAAGAGCTGACAACACTTAAAATATTATTTAACTGTGAATATATGTCGAAGATTTATTTAATTTAATTGTTGTTGCTATTTACTCTGCAGTTCTTCTTTTAATTTTAAAAAGTCTGCACGTTGTGTTTTATTTTATGTATTTCATTTTTTACCATTGTTTAGAAAATTATTATTATTTTGTCTCATAAAGATTCACTCGAGTGTATTTGACTATTTGACTAGAATTCTAGCACTACTGATCAAATATATTCCACAGAATCAGTGGAGCTTTATGACAGAGGAAAAGGATGCTTAATAATTTTCTAAAAAAATAGTGTTATCCTTCTTAAAGAAAATCGCTTTTTGAATTATGAGTATAGTTTTTAGTCATCGTGATTTTGCCTTGATTAAGCCGTTTGCCTTTTATAACTTGTTAAAATATTTTAGCATTTTAAATTATTTAATTTATTGAACAATCTCAAATCTGTTGAAGCGTGTTTAAACGATTCAAATTATGTAGAACAGTAAATCTTTAAATCTCTAAATATTTAAATTTTTTCCAATGCGATTAAGTATTAAAAAAGATTTCGACCTTAAAAAAATCTAATTTAAATATTTCTTTTAGACAAAATTATTTTTGATTTAAATCGTTTGGTAAAGAGGAAGGTCTCTAAAATTTTTATTTAAATATTTTAAAATTTTACAGATTTATAATTTAACAAGCTGTCAGATTTATGAAGATAATTTTGTTTCATTGAGTAGCATTTGCATTATACAAATTAAGGAATGAAAACTTCAGGTTTGTTCGAATTGATATTTGTCTATATTACAAACTATAATGGTAATCTAATATCATTATTTACTCTGGAATTCAAATATATGTTTTTGACGACAGGGCAACTTGCGGAAATTAAAAAATAAATTAGTATTACAGTTGAAACACATCAACACGGAAACAATTCTGTCAAACATCAAGGTTCAAATATGAACACAAAGCGTATACAAAAGAGTTGGATTTCTGTTACCTTATCATTTGCCCATATTTTAAATCTAAATTATATTTTTGCTAATGTAAAACCACATATTGAATGGAATGCATTAAGGACTAGGCTTACTTTAAAATGTTTCCTAATAAACCATAGTACCTAACTTTTAGCATACCAAGCTTTTTTTTAATAGGTAGTGCACCAAGGGAAGTCGTTAGAAAACCCCAATTGATTTTAGTTTAGTTTTTAAATCGATCACTGTATTTATATTATAATAAACAGTTTAGTAGTATCGACTGTGATAATATTAACTTTGCCTCTGTGGAATAATTTTATTTGCATTAAATGCGAAATAAACGCAAATACAGCATATAGGTAAACCGATTATTTTAGGAAAACAATAACATTTCTAAATTATAAGATGCATACTTAAACTGACAGTAACTGCAGTACTTTAGTTAGTGTGATTATTAATCATGAATCATACACCTTACAAGGTTGACATCAGGCCCCCACTAGGCAAAATTTCGCTGTAGAGAAGCCAACATTTTGCGCCCCTTATTACACTAACGATAGCGGTACCAAAAGATACTAATTTTACTATATGAATTCTGCATTTATTTCGGTATGATATAATGTATGCAAAACAAAGTGGGAATTCAATAATAAATCCATTTTTAATTCAACAATTTAAAAACTAAAAAACTACATGTTAAAATAACAAAATATAACACAATAATAATAACATAAATTAAGTACGAACGAAAAAGGGAACATAAAACACAACTTAATTTAAAAAAAAATCTGTAAAGGGCTTTACACGGAACTGTCCACGCAGATGGAAGTTTTGAAAATAGAAATTGTGAAAATATTAAAGAGAAAAAAGGTTTGCCCTGCATCTGTTGTTTACTCTTTATCTAGTAAAATATACCAATTTCCTTCAAAGATAAAAGCTTAAGTTATATGCAAAATATTATTGTTCTCTAACAAATTTGAAGATGTTTGCCCTGTATCTGTTTGGTTGAAAATATGTCTATTTTTGTCAAGGGTAAAGGTCTACACTGTATATGCAACTTAGGGTTGTCATGTGTGAAAGAAAAAAAGGAACATTTGAAAAAAAATATTCATATTCAATTTCCTTAAATAATTTTATACTTAAATAAAAATAATAGTTGCTTTAGTTAGGAACATATTTATCTACACTGTTAATTTGGTGCAAAAGTTTTCATTTTCTTTTATTTCTTTATAAAGGTGAAACATGAAATACCGTTATAATTTTAAATTACTCTCTAAATACTTCAGACTGTAAATTTTCAACAGATTTATTTCTTTGGTTCACTCTTCGCCATTAATTAAAAAAATTCGTTCTACATTGGAATTTTGAAGGCTATCACAAAAAGAATAGATAAACTAGTAATAATTCGGGATGAAACTCAACAGTATCTGTTATATGGTGGCAAATTTGTATGTTATTTGGTCATAAGAACATACAACGGCTAAAATTAAACTGCAGATAACGCATTTTAATCAAATCTATGGGAGAACATTACTTCAACATTTAGTTTTAACATATTATAACTTGGAGTCGAAAGCACTTATAACTAAATAAAAAAAATACATTAAACAGGGCTGCAAGTCGGCCCAGTTGATCATTTATTATAACGAAAACAGTTAAGAAACCATACCGTAATACAATATGCGATTGATGCATTTCTGGGACGGTGATTACATGTAAATAATAGTTGTTTATCCTCATTTTTAACAAAATTAATCGTAGTTTATTAATTCCTATTCCCCCAATGTAATTTATGGTTAGCACAAAATAGTATAGATGGAGACAGTATAACAAATTTGTTTTGGCTGGAGAGCAAAATGTGACTTTTGAAAGGTTGTACTACGCAGATTTGTTCGTTTTTAAATTCATAACTTATTTCCTCGGCGGCAACTGACGAATCAATATTTTAACTTCGGAATTGATCGCTCGCTCTCGCTGTTAAATTGAACAAAAAGGTTCACACGTGCGTTTATGTTGTGGTTATAGCGGACACAGGGCGATACTCGATTTGATTATTTTTTTTAAATGGTTAAGTACGAATTGTTAAGTTGTTAATAATGGTAAAATAGTGCATAAGTCATGGGAAAATAGGAGAAAATATTCGAGATCTCGTTTAGCACGTCAACACATTCTAAGGTAAGTAAAATACACTTCGCAAAAACTTATTGCAAGTTTTATTAATATTATAAATATTGGTTGAAAGTTACGGAAAGGCAATTATTTAGATTACGTACTTCAACATACGATGCCCGAAAAGGCATTTTATGTACGAGGCACATACTAGTATATTAAAGTATGAGTGGATAACAAGGTCTTTAAAACACGCGCGAGTTTTCGAGCACGACGGCGTAGCCGGAGTGCTCGAAATAGAGCAAGTGTTTTAAAGACCAGTTATCCACGAATACTTTACGCTATTTTTTATTATACCTCCAATACTGGAAATAAATTACGCACTAAAAACTTAGAAATAATTTTTGTCGTGATAAATCGAGAGGGTATATTAATATTGCTACTACAGTTACGAGAATTATTTACGTTTTTGTCGCGTCCACGTCCGTTGTTGCATTCCGTCGGTTCCTTGACAACCTTTAAAGCTCGGCGAGCTTTAATCGCATGTTTTCGCACGCTCAGGCGTGTTTTAAACGGCGATTCTGATGCAGGTATAATAAAAAATATTTGTTTCCTACGACTGCTTCTAAAATCAAGCTTTCCGCCTTGTTGACCTACGTCAAAAATTGATTGTTTTGAATCAGTTCATCGCGGCAGCCGTCATACGTAAGTATATAATCGTGAATGGTAACACATAGCAACATACATAAATTTTATATAAGCTTTCATGATTATATACCTAAGTCGGCTAGTGGTCAGCTATTTGAAAACGTCAAAGTTGATAGCTGTCACTGTGACTGTGATTTAAACCTTTTTTCGGGATTTAAAGTTACTTGTGCTTTATTTTGTGTATTGTCGGTGTTTAAGTGTCAAGAAAAATAAGAAACGGGCGATAAAATATCCAATCTAAAAACTTAGAAATAATTTTTGTCGTGATAAATCGAGAGGGTATATTAATATTGCTACTACAGTTACGCGAATTATTTACGTTTTTGTCGCGTCCACGTCCGTTGTTGCATTCCGTCGGTTCCTTGACAACCTTTAAAGCCTCGGCGAGCTTTAATCGCATGTTTTTCGCACGCTCAGGCGTGTTTTAAACGGCGATTCTGATGCAGGTATAATAAAAAATATTTGTTTCCTACGACTGCTTCTAAAATCAAGCTTTCCGCCTTGTTGACCTACGTCAAAAATTGATTGTTTTGAATCAGTTTCATCGCGGCAGCCGTCATACGTAAGTATATAATCGTGAATGGTAACACATAGCAACATACATAAATTTTATATAAGCTTTCATGCATATATACCTAAGTCGGCTAGTGGTCAGCTATTTGAAAACGTCAAAGTTGATAGCTGTCACTGTGACTGTGATTTAAACCTTTTTTCGGGATTTAAAGTGCTTTATTTTGTGTATTGTCGGTGTTTAAGTGTCAAGAAAAATAAGAAACGGGCCATAAAATATCCAATTCTGATGTAAAAATTTGCACATCGCTGGAAATTTTAGAAATGGCAAAAAACACCAGTTTAAACCTATTTTCGAAAATTTTACAGTCGTAGGAAAAATTTTGTATGCAACACGAGCGAAAAAATGCATTAGGCGTTCGTTCGAGTTTTGTCGGACCTCGCTTCGCTCGGCCCGAAACTTTTCGAACTCACGCCTAATGCATAATTTTTCGCTCTAGGTACATAAATAACTATTTCCTACGACTGCTTCTAAAATCAAGCTTTCCGCCTTGTTGGCGTACGTCAAAAATTGATTGTTTTGAATCAGCTCATCGCGGCAATTGTCATAAGTAAGTATATAATCGTGAATCGTAATACATAGCAACATACATAAATTTTATATAAGCATTCATGATTATATACCTAAGTCGGCTAGTGGGCGGCTATTTGAAAGCGTCAAAGTTGACAGCTGTCACTGTGAATTCAATTTAAACCTTTTTTCGCAATTTAAGTTACTTGTGCTTTATTTTGTGTATTGTCGGCGTTTAAGTGTCAAGAAAAATAAGAAATGAGCGATAAAATATCCAATTCTGATGTAAAAATTTGCACGCCGCTGGGAAATTTTAGAAATGGCAAAAAACACCAGTTTAAACCTATTTTCGAAAATTTTACAGTCGTAGGAAAATTTTGTATGCAACACGAGCGAAAAATGCATTAGGCGTTCGTTCGAGTTTTTTCGGACCTCGCTTCGCTCGGCCCGAAACTTTCGAACTCACGCCTAATGCATCATTTTTCGCTCTAGGTACATAAATAACTATTTCCCTACGACTGCTTCTAAAATCAAGCTTTCCGCCTTGTTGGCGTACGTCAAAAATTGATTGTTTTGAATCAGCTCATCGCGGCAACTGTCATAAGTAAGTATATAATCGTGAATCGTAATACATAGCAACATACATAAATTTTATATAAGCATTCATGATTATATACCTAAGTCGGCTAGTGGGCGGCTATTTGAAAGCGTCAAAGTTGACAGCTGTCACTGTGAATTCAATTTAAACCTTTTTTCGCGATTTACAGTTACTTGTGCTTTATTTTGTGTATTGTCGGCGTTTAAGTGTCAAGAAAAATAAGAAATGAGCGATAAAATATCCAATTCTGATGTAAAAATTTGCACGACGCTGGAAATTTTAGAAATGGCAAAAAACACCAGTTTAAACCTATTTTCGAAAATTTTACAGTCGTAGGAAAAAATTTTGTATGCAACACGAGCGAAAAATGCATTAGGCGTTCGTTCGAGTTTTTTCGGACCTCGCTTCGCTCGGCCGAAACTTTCGAACTCACGCCTAATGCATAATTTTTCGCTCTAGGTACATAAATAACTATTTCCTACGACTGCTTCTAAAATCAAGCTTTCCGCCTTGTTGGCGTACGTCAAAAATTGATTGTTTTGAATCAGCTCATCGCGGCAACTGTCACTAAGTAAGTATATAATCGTGAATCGTAATACATAGCAACATACATAAATTTTATATAAGCATTCATGATTATATACCTAAGTCGGCTAGTGGGCGGCTATTTGAAAGCGTCAAAGTTGACAGCTGTCACTGTGAATTCAATTTAAACCTTTTTTCGCGATTTCAAGTTACTTGTGCTTTATTTGTGTATTGTCGGCGTTTAAGTGTCAAGAAAAATAAGAAATGAGAGATAAAATATCCAATTCTGATGTAAAAATTTGCACGCCGCTGGAAATTTTAGAAATGGCAAAAAACACCAGTTTAAAACCTATTTTCGAAAATTTTACAGTCGTAGGAAAAATTTTGTATGCAACACGAGCGAAAAATGCATTAGGCGTTCGTTCGAGTTTTTTCGGACCTCGCTTCGCTCGGCCCGAAACTTTCGAACTCACGCCTAATGCATCATTTTTCGCTCTAGGTACATAAATAACTATTTCCTACGACTGCTTCTAAAATCAAGCTTTCCGCCTTGTTGGCGTACGTCAAAAATTGATTGTTTTGAATCAGCTCATCGCGGCAACTGTCATAAGTAAGTATATAATCGTGAATCGTAATACATAGCAACATACATAAATTTTATATAAGCATTCATGATTATATACCTAAGTCGGCTAGTGGGCGGCTATTTGAAAGCGTCAAAGTTGACAGCTGTCACTGTGAATTCAATTTAAACCTTTTTTCGCGATTTAAAGTTACTTGTGCTTTATTTTGTGTATTGTCGGCGTTTAAGTGTCAAGAAAAATAAGAAATGAGCGATAAAATATCCAATTCTGATGTAAAAAATTTGCACGACCGCTGGAAATTTTAGAAATGGCAAAAAACACCAGTTTAAAACCTATTTTCGAAAATTTTACAGTCGTAGGAAAAATTTTGTATGCAACACGAGCGAAAAATGCATTAGGCGTTCGTTCGAGTTTTTTCGGACCTCGCTTCGCTCGGCCCGAAACTTTCGAACTCACGCCCTAATGCATCATTTTTTCGCTCTAGGTACATAAATAACTATTTCCTACGACTGCTTCTAAAATCAAGCTTTCCGCCTTGTTGGCGTACGTCAAAAATTGATTGTTTGAATCAGCTCTTCGCGGCAACTGGTCATAAGTAAGTATATAATCGTGAATCGTAATACATAGCAACATACATAATTTTATATAAGCATTCATGATTATATACCTAAGTCGGCTAGTGGGCGGCTATTTGAAAGCGTCAAAGTTGACAGCTGTCACTGTGAATTCAATTTAAACCTTTTTTTGCGATTTAAAGTTACTGTGCTTTATTTTGTGTATTGTCGGCGTTTAAGTGTCAAGAAAAATAAGAAATGAGCGATAAAATATCCAATTCTGATGTAAAAATTTGCACGCCGCTGGAAATTTTAGAAATGGCAAAAAACACCAGTTTAAACCTATTTTCGAAAATTTTACAGTCGTAGGAAAAATTTTGTATGCAACACGAGCGAAAAATGCATTAGGCGTTCGTTCGAGTTTTTTCGGACCTCGCTTCGCTCGGCCCGAAACTTTCGAACTCACGCCTAATGCATCATTTTTCGCTCTAGGTACATAAATAACTATTTCCTACGACTGCTTCTAAAATCAAGCTTTCCGCCTTGTTGGCGTACGTCAAAAATTGATTGTTTTGAATCAGCTCATCGCGGCAACTGTCATAAGTAAGTATATAATCGTGAATCGTAATACATAGCAACATACATAAATTTTATATAAGCATTCATGATTATATACCTAAGTCGGCTAGTGGGCGGCTATTTGAAAGCGTCAAAGTTGACAGCTGTCACTGTGAATTCAATTTAAACCTTTTTTCGCGATTTAAAGTTACTTGTGCTTTATTTTGTGTATTGTCGGCGTTTAAGTGTAAAGAAAAATAAGAAATGAGCGATAAAATATCCAATTCTGATGTAAAAATTTGCACGCCGCTGGAAATTTTAGAAATGGCAAAAAAACACCAGTTTAAACCTATTTTCGAAAATTTTACAGTCGTAGGAAAAATTTTGTATGCAACACGAGCGAAAAATGCATTAGGCGTTCGTTCGAGTTTTTTCGGACCTCGCTTCGCTCGGCCCGAAAACTTTCGAACTCACGCTAATGCATCATTTTTCGCTCTAGGTACATAAATAACTATTTCCTACGACTGCTTCTAAATCAAGCTTTCCGCCTTGTTGGCGTACGTCAAAAATTGATTGTTTTAAATCAGCTCATCGCGGCAACTGTCATAAGTAAGTATATAATCGTGAATCGTAATACATAGCAACATACATAAATTTTATATAAGCATTCATGATTATATACCTAAGTCGGCTAGTGGGCGGCTATTTGAAAGCGTCAAAGTTGACAGCTGTCACTGTGAATTCAATTTAAACCTTTTTTCGCGATTTAAGTTACTTGTGCTTATTTTGTGTATTGTCGGCGTTTAAGTGTCAAGAAAAATAAGAAATGAGCGATAAAATATCCAATTCTGATGTAAAATTTGCACGCCGCTGGAAATTTTAGAAATGGCAAAAAACACCAGTTTAAACCTATTTTCGAAAATTTTACAGTCGTAGGAAAAATTTTGTATGCAACACGAGCGAAAAATGCATTAGGCGTTCGTTCGAGTTTTTTCGGACCTCGCTTCGCTCGGCCCGAAACTTTCGAACTCACGCCTAATGCATCATTTTTCGCTCTAGGTACATAAATAACTATTTCCTACGACTGCTGCTAAAATTAAGCTTTCCGCCTTGTTGGCGTACGTCAAAATTGATTGTTTTAAATCAGCTCATCGCGGCAACTGTCATAAGTAAGTATATAATCGTGAATCGTAATACATAGCAACATACATAAATTTTTATATAAGCATTCATGATTATATACCTAAGTCGGCTAGTGGGCGGCTATTTGAAAAGCGTCAAAGTTGACAGCTGTCACTGTGAATTCAATTTAAACCTTTTTTCGCGATTTAAAGTTACTTGTGCTTTATTTTGTGTATTGTCGGCGTTTAAGTGTCAAGAAAAATAAGAAATGAGCGATAAAATATCCAATTCTGATGTAAAAATTTGCACGCCGCTGGAAATTTTAGAAATGGCAAAAAACACCAGTTTAAACCTATTTTCGAAAATTTTACAGTCGTAGGAAAAATTTTGTATGCAACACGAGCGAAAAATGCATTAGGCGTTCGTTCGAGTTTTTTCGGACCTCGCTTCGCTCGGCCCGAAACTTTCGAACTCACGCCTAATGCATAATTTTTTCGCTCTAGGTACATAAATAACTATTTCCTACGACTGCTTCTAAAATCAAGCTTTCCGCCTTGTTGGCGTACGTCAAAAATTGATTGTTTTAAATCAGCTCATCGCGGCAACTGTCATAAGTAAGTATATAATCGTGAATCGTAATACATAGCAACATACATAAATTTTATATAAGCATTCATGATTATATACCTAAGTCGGCTAGTGGGCGGCTATTTGAAAGCGTCAAAGTTGACAGCTGTCACTGTGAATTCAATTTAAACCTTTTTTCGCGATTTAAAGTTACTTGTGCTTTATTTTGTGTATTGTCGGCGTTTAAGTGTCAAGAAAAATAAGAAATGAGCGATAAAATATCCAATTCTGATGTAAAAATTTGCACGCCGCTGGAAATTTTAGAAATGGCAAAAACACCAGTTTAAACCTATTTTCGAAAATTTTACAGTCGTAGGAAAAATTTTGTATGCAACACGAGCGAAAAATGCATTAGGCGTTCGTTCGAGTTTTTTCGGACCTCGCTTCGCTCGGCCCGAAACTTTCGAACTCACGCCTAATGCATAATTTTTCGCTCTAGGTACATAAATAACTATTTCCTACGACTGCTTCTAAAATCAAGCTTTCCGCCTTGTTGGCGTACGTCAAAAATTGATTGTTTTAAATCAGCTCATCGCGGCAACTGTCATAAGTAAGTATATAATCGTGAATCGTAATACATAGCAACATACATAAATTTTATATAAGCATTCATGATTATATACCTAGTCGGCTAGTGGGCGCTATTTGAAAGCGTCAAAGTTGACAGCTGTCACTGTGAATTCAATTTAAACCTTTTTTCGCGATTTAAAGTTACTTGTGCTTTATTTTGTGTATTGTCGGCGTTTAAGTGTCAAGAAAAATAGAAATGAGCGATAAAATATCCAATTCTGATGTAAAAAATTTGCACGCCGCTGGAAATTTTAGAAATGGCAAAAAACACCAGTTTAAACCTATTTTCGAAAATTTTACAGTCGTAGGAAAAATTTTGTATGCAACACGAGCGAAAAATGCATTAGGCGTTCGTTCGAGTTTTTTCGGACCTCGCTTCGCTCGGCCCGAAACTTTCGAACTCACGCCTAATGCATCATTTTTCGCACTATTATCTACTTTGATGGAGTACATTATAACACTGTCTTTGCATTGTTATTTTCATATGAAAAATATTGACACAGCCTACTTGTTTCAAATAACTGACAGATTGTCACATTTATGAAATGTCAAAATTAAAAGTTTTTAATGATTTTTTTATGCAAGTAGACAAAATAGTATATTATACTCGTTTAATAAGAGGCATTGTAGCACTCGCTCCATCCAATCACTCGTGCCACAATAGGCCCTCTTGTTAAACTAGTATAATAATATACTATTGTTGACCGGTTGAAACCATAAAAATAATTACAAAATTTTTATACAGATATTCAGATAGCGGGAGGTGAAATAATAAGCAATCTAGTTTCAAGTTTTTTTTCATGGCCCTCTGTTATAATAATAGCCCGTCACACTGTAAAAAAATAAACATTTTTTATAAACAGGATTTTGATAGTGACCGCCCACAGTATTATAAAAATGACGTCACTAGATTATCTGTTTACGGCGTCTGTTTTTTGAAGACGTCACGTAAAAGGTTTTTATAAAAACTGTTTCTATAATTTTTATAAAAACAGGCATTTCATTGGATAGTGGTGCCTAAGCCCAGCGTACTGGGGATTTGAACCGGCTCTCGAAACTGCAGTTTGAAGTTTGAACTTAGAACGCTTAACACGTAACCTAATTTTTGGCGTGTATCTTGGATTGACGCTTGTGTTGTGGAACTTTGGACCAGATTTTGACAGTGGAACATGGAATATTTAAAAGATTGTGGCATCACATACATCATCGCTAGATAATTTGATCAAAAAAGCTCCTCGGTTGATACAAAACGAAACAAATAACCATTTCGAAAATTATATGAACATTGTATGCCGTTATAACGCTGGCAAAAGATACAATTTCATATCGAGGGGATCTATTGACAATCGATGTCATCTAGCAGGACTTAGATATAATTCTGGCATTGAGTGGCATGTAAAACCATGGAAAAAAACGATTTCGTAACTATTTCTTTCTTGGTCTTAACAGTTTACATTTTCACATAACTTTCAGAGTACAGTTCAGGCAAAATTACCAAAAAAATATATACAACGCCCAAAACGGCAAACCGTGTTAGGACAAGCTAGGAGGTTATTTACCCAATCAACAAGGAACCGAGCGGAAAAAACTTTTAGTGTGTCCCTGCTGATGAAGATTATGATCCACAAGCACATGACGTAGAACTGGAAGGGGAAGAATTGGAAAAGGAGTGTGAAAGAAAGTTGAAATCTTTTCAGGTACAATATTTATTATGTAATATGTATGTATTATCTGTAACCTCAGTTCAACCTTGCGATGCTTTACTTAGTAATATTTATATTCATGAAGTTTATAAAGTATGTAACTTGTTACCATGTATTAGGTGTCGGCAGAGCAACGAGATAAAATTGCCATTGCCACCCCTTGGCCAGTTTGGAAGCGCTCTCTATGAAGCTGAAAGGAAAGACAGATTAACGGCTTCAAAATTCGGCAAAATCATTAAAAGACGTTCTTTTACCCCGTGCCATAATACAGTTAAGGGATCTTATATCCCACGTCACTCAACACCCTGGACATTAGGGTGGAACGAAAACAGCTTTTTAATTTTTTTTTTATTTTAGTCTTGTAATAGTGGGCAAAAGTTTCCTTTTAGGTTCAAAAAGAAGCTATACTACAACATCTTGAGGTGCCGCAAAAGAATTTGAAGTTTGTAAAAAGATTTAAAAAATTGAAAAATTATAAACTTTGATAAATTATTTTTTATGGTTTTGTCGTACATCTAATGTTACAAAAGATAGTTGAAAATACATATATAAGCATTCGAATTGGGAAAAATTATTAATTGCAAAATATATAATAATAAAAAAATATATTTTAATGTTAAAAAGTTTGTATTTTTGCTAATTTTGAAACTTTTGCGAACTATTGTTGTTGTTACAAATACTAATAAATAAGGTTGAAAATAAAAGCTCGTCAAATCAATTATATATTTTGTTATTAGAGCACAAGTCAAAAATATCATAATACACTTTTAAAGACATTGAAAGTTCCTTTTTTATGATTTAAAAAACCTTTAATAATTACAAATGTTACAGCTGCAAAATGTTTGTTTCTACTTCATTGACACAATAAACTGTTTTTTTGTATCAAATTTTGGCATGTTCTCACGTGAGTCAATTGTTGCTATCATATATCCTTCTCTTGCGATTGAACCACCGACATTTTGAGCCGATTTGGGTCACCAGTTTTACAGCTCTTTCCACTGCTTGTGTGTGGCAAGGAAGCCGGGGAAACTCGATAAGCGGGTCCACTTTACTATTTGGTTGAGCATCAGATGTCTTCTGTATAAAGTCTTTGAGAGAGTCACTGGAAACAAGTTTTACCAAGGGGGGTTCAGTGACATCATTTTTAGCCCATGAGGAACTCTGTGGAACTTTAAACTTCCTGACTACGCTTCTACTTTCTGTTCTTGCTTTTAAAGCACCTCATAAACCAAGTTCTCTTACATGTTTGTGCTTATCACATAGGATGGACAAAAGTACATTTTCTGCAGCAGCAAAGTACCCAATTTTTTTGAATAACCGGGTCTAGAATGTTCTTGAAATCATTAGAGAGCGTGAATATGAGATAAGCTTAAACAGTTGTCTGGACCATAAGTACATGAAGGTTTTAACTTATGTTAAACCACAAAGCTGCATACACTTTAACAATGTACTCAGCCAGTCTTAAGGTTTTCAGTTGGATGTTTAGTTGCCACATACAATCCAAGTATACGTTTGATAATGTACACCCACCTGGAGTGAGGAAGTTTTCCAGGTTTTCTTAAAGATAAATCTAGCTGGCAATTTCCACTTGATACAGCGATATACATATCCAATAATACTTCTGATCTGTACTTAAATTATTTATGTTCTCTAAAAGAGGAAGGTTATTTTCAATTGGCAAGAAAGTAACCACAGGAAGATTAGCACAGTTTTCCAGTTGCTGAGCTATTTCGTCTTTAAACTTATTGGGTCCTCTTCGTTTTACCATCTAAATTACAAAAAAGGTGTTGCGAAGGTGGCTCATTTCCATGGAACAAACCATTGTAAAGATATTCCTATTTCATTTTTCATCAAAGAAATCACACCATTATTATGTCCAGTAGTTTACAACGATTCCATCACACCCATAGCAGTAAAGTTCAAAAGTTGTTCGTTGTGCTCTATCTTCAAGAAACTCCAGTATACTGTCTGCTAAGTCTTTTCCAGTGCCAGATTTAGGTGTTACGTGGTCTAAAAACTTTGAGTTTGGCTCCTCTATTAGTAAAACGTGCTCTTCTGAAATAACTTTTTTGTACTAGTTCCTTTCTTTTCTTAAAACAATTGTTTTGTCTTTTCTTGGCATCAAAAAACAATCCTCTATTTTCGCTTATCTGATCATAAAGACTGTAATTAATGAGATCTCGTCGATTCTTTGATCTTGCTCATCTAATTTTCATCCTGTCTATTACTTTGGTTTTGTCTTCCCCTGTGCTTACACCCAAGTCCTGTAAAGCCCCCCCCCCCCAACAAAAAGTTTAAAAAAATGGAAGTATTTTTTGATATAAAAACTGCTTTTTTGACAGTATTTGATATAAAAAAAATTATTTGACAGCTTCTTAAAAAAAATGTAGCGAAAATTGCAATTTTATGAAACTTTAACGTCCTTGCGGCACCTCAAGACGTGCTCCAATATTTTTCATATATTTTTTTAATCTTATCTACACCAAAAGGCAACTTTTCCCCGCTATTAAAAATTAAAAATCAAGTCTTGTTTTTTTCGTTCCACCCTACTGGACATCCAATATGGCAAGGCTAATGAAAAGATAGCTATAGAGAAGTTCATGCACCTCAAAAAGTTGACCGTGATACCTAATGGTTTATATGTTGACCAATTTCAAATTAATAATTTTGCCGCTGTGAGAGTCTGAACCGCTCAAAGCTACTTTCCAAGTAGCAAGGCGGCAAAACAGGGTACGAACTAGGCTCTCTTTGCCGCTTACATTGCATGGAGAATAATTGACGGCAGGGGCCATCTGCTGGTTGTCAATCAAAATATTTCAAATTTTTGCCACCTTAATAGCTATTTATATATCTAGGGAGCAAAGGTATTCATTTCTTCCCGCGTGTGAATTAAACACACAAGGGAGGAAATGAAACCTTTGCTCCAGTGATATTGCGATGGTATTAAGCCCTACAAACTCAACTCTGATAGCATTGCCAAATTAATGAGACATTTCATTAAAGCTCAGGGTGAGATATTTTATATGACTGCAAGTCTAAACTTTGAATTTAATAGATTGAATGCATTGGTAAAGAGATGCCAATTAATAGCAGTATAATTAATTAAACAACGGTTTAAGCAAAGCTCAGTTCTCACAAGGATCTAAGTTGAATGTAAAATAAAATTTAAAAGAGGTTTGTGCAAAGTAATGGCCGAACTATTAATTACAAAAATGATTTGCAAAAGCAATAAATTGAAGCGAAAAATTCAAGGAAAGTTAAACAGTGAAATATTTGTCAGGGTTTTAAAAGAAAGGTAGGAAAAGCTAGATAAGCTAATAAACGTTGCAACGAGCAGCTAAGTAGGCTGAAATTAAGGCATTCGATGGAAAATTGTAAGAATCAACAAGCCAGGGTTAATATAAAAAATGAAGAAAAGGACACAGCAGATGAACTAAAAATTGTGTGGCAAATCAGACAGGTGAAATCAAGGGACGCTTTGGTGAAGGAAGTACTCTCATAAAATTAATCAGTGCAGTGACTTATGTGAACAGTTTAAAGCAAATTAACAAACGTGCAGTGACGCAAGACTTGATTAACTAATTATAAATGTGGATCATAATATTAGCATACGAATTTTGTAAATAAGTTGTAGTTTTTAGGCAAAGTTAGATTTATAAGTAAGCATTTTGAACTTGATTCACATCCGTTTTTATTTAATATTAAAACTAGCAATTGTTTATACCGGATATAGGGAGAACAATTAAATTTATTTAAGCATTGACACGTTGTGAAATGTACTCCGGAATAAAACTATTTTTCATATAATAAACAAATTATTTTAACAATAAAAATTATACCACTCAATTCAGTGCAACTTCGTGGTCGTGTGGTGTTATTTGCATCGAAATCTAACACTAAAGTTGTAAAGTTCTCGAGCCGAG
>CALNHX010007363.1:0-75281 GCA_940337035.1 Agriotes lineatus
CATATCGATTTTTAGGCTTATTTGCTTCATTTCACTCCATAAGGGGTAGTGGACCCGACAGACGTTGTCCTGCCCGAACGTTGATTTGCCTGCTATGAGCAGGTTCTGCAAACTTTTTTCGATTTTTTTCATTTTAAAAAATATTGGGCGGTGGTGGGGGGGTGAAATTTTGGGGTTATATGTTCTGATATGCGAGAAATCTTAAAAAAAAGAAATTCGTCAAAAAAATTTAAAAAAAAAATCCTAGAACCCGATTGCAGCGCCACCTACCGAGTCCAATTGTGAATCTAAACCATCCAGGGACCCACTCAAACACATACAAAAAATTTCATCAAAATCGGTCAAGCCGTTTAGGAGGAGTTCAGTCACATACACACGTACAGAAGAATTATCCATCCATCCATATATATAATAGACTTGTCTGTCTGGGACGCTGTTTCAGCAGCCAAACCGTAAGAGATAGAGAAAAAAGTTATAAAAGTTATATGTTTGGAATGGTCATGTCAGGTCCGAAACCGAATTTCAGTCACGTGACACTTACGGTTTTCGAGATATCACGTGATTTCCGTCTGTCTGGGACGCTGTTTTGTCTGGGACGCTGTTTCAGCAGCGAAACCGTAAGAGATAGAGAAAAAAGTTATTAAAGTTATATGTTTGGAATGGTCATGTCAGGTCAGGAACCGAATTTCAGTCAAGTGACACTTCCGGTTTTCGAGAAATCACGTGATTTCCGTCTGTCTGGGACGCTGTTTTGTCTGGGACGCTGTTTCAGCAGCCAAACCGTAAGAGATAGAGAAAAAAAAGTTATATGTTTGGAATGGTCATGTCAGGTCAGAAACAGAATTTCAGGCACGTGACACTTCCGGTTTTCGAGAAATCACGTGATTTCCGTCTGTCTGGGACGTTGTTTTGTCTGGGACGCTGTTTCAGCAGCCAAACCGTAAGAGATAGAGAAAAAAGTTATGAAAGTTATATGTTTGGAATGGTCATGTCAGGTCAGGAACAGAATTTCAGTCACGTGACACTTCCGGTTTTCGAGAAATCACGTGATTTCCGTCTGTCTGGGACGCTGTTTCAGCAGCCAAACCGTAAGAGATAGAGAAAAAAGTTATTAAAGTGATATGTTTGGAATGGTCATGTCAGGTCAGGAACAGAATTTCAGTCACGTGACACTTCCGGTTTTCGAGAAATCACGTGATTTCCGTCTGTCTGGGACGCTGTTTTGTCTGGGACGCTGTTTCAGCAGCCAAACCGTAAGAGATAGAGAAAAAAGTTATGAAAGTTATATGTTTGGAATGGTCATGTCAGGTCAGGAACCGAATTTCAGTCACGTGACACTTTCGGTGTTCGAGAAATCACGTGATTTCCGTCCGTCTGGGACGGTGGTCCGTCCGGGACGCTGTTTCAGCAGCCAAACCATAAGAGATAGAGAAAAAAGTTATTAAAGTTATATGTTTGGAATGGTCATGTCAGGTCAGGAACCGAATTTCAGTCACGTGACACTTTCGGTGTTCGAGAAATCACGTGATTTCCGTCCGTCTGGGACGGTGGTCCGTCCGGGACGCTGTTTCAGCAGCCAAACCATAAGAGATAGAGAAAAAAGTTATTAAAGTTATATGTTTGGAATGGTCATGTCAGGTCAGGAACCGAATTTCAGTCACGTGACACTTCCGGTTTTCGAGAAATCACAAAAAAGACCGTTTTTCAAATAGAACGCGTATTAAATAAAAACTGTTTCAGCAGCCAAACGGAGCTGCGACCCTCTGCGCCTTAAAATCTCGATCGGTTAGGCAACCACTTTGACACCTTCCAGGTCTGGGTACAGTTTTTATTTAATACGCGTTCTATTTGAAAAACGGTCTTTTTTGTTTTTTAAATGAGACATTTGTCTCACTGGTCTGCTAGTTATATATTATTATTATACAGTGTGGTCCATTAAGTGTGCAACAAATGGGACATTTTTTTATTAGTTGTAAAACCGAAATTTAAATACCGCCAAAAGTTAGTGCATGTTCGATAACCATATTAGAGGCCCTTAGAATGGCTTCAAGTCAAACAATATACAGGGCAGAACAAAAAATATGTAATTCGTTCAACAATAAAGTTACCCTATTGCAAAAAATATAGCAAAATTTTATTGAGAAAAGTTGTTGAGAATCAAAAGTTATGTTCAAATACAAAGTCACGGCCTCCTATTCGAATTTTGATTCTTTTTTTGTAAAATTTTGTATTATCCCCGTATGATACATATTTTTATTATTCTGATTTTATTAAGAGTTTTTCATATGTAAATTATTACTAGTAAAAGTAGAGGGTTTGTACCAGTTCTAGCGCCACACCTCTACCTCACAGTCATGAGAATAGTCTGTCTCTCTCCAGCACGTGTAAAGGTATATGTCTATCTCTATCTACAGAGCAGTGTTACCAACATACAGGGTGTTCCTTAAAAGTATATGTAACTAGATGAAATCCCTAGATTGGTTACTAGATTTGGGCGGCAAATTTAAATTTAGCACGTGTAAAAGTATATGTCTATCTCTGTCTACAGAGCAGTGTTACCAACATACAGGGTGTTCCTTAAAAAGTATATGTAACTAGATGAAGTCCCTAGATTAGTTACCAGATTTGAGTGGGAAATTTAAATGTAGCACGTGTAAAAGAATATGCCTATCTCTATCTGCAAAGCAGTGCTACCAACATACAGTATGTTCTATAAGTAAGCGCATGTTACTAGATAAAAACACCTAGATTTAAAAAAGTCACTAGATTTGGGCGCGTCTGTGTGAAGTGCATATAACTAGAAAAGTCCCTAGATTTAAATAAGGGGATACGCAGGTATGTCATTAACCTAAAAATCCTATACATTTAAATATTTGTTAGATATGGGCATGTCACTAATAATGTCCCGTAGATTTAAAAATCTCTAATTATCCGGTGTAAAAATATATAAGGTCGGATAATTTTACAGCTAAATGCAACAACTAACGGTACATTTAAATTTACCAGACTGTTGTCGCTTAAAGAGCTAATAACCCCGAAGCTTGTAAGTTATTTTTACTAGTTTGTTGTAGAAATGTCGCACTATAGAACTATAGGTCCAGTAAGCTCTCACTAGTGGAATAAAGCGAATATTCAAATACAGTTTTATGTCAGTGCTGTCTTAGTTAAATATACAAGACAGCTAAAACATAATTATTCGAATTACGCTATCTCATAGGGAAAATGTATTCAATGGTGGAATGCACTGCTCGAACAAACACACAACCGATTAGCACTGTCAAATGACACCCGTATGTATTAGATTTGAAAAACACTTGCAGATTTTTACTTAAAGTTTATTTATATCCGCATGTATCACTCGGCGAGTGGCTACTAAAAGTGAATTGATTCAACCAGCCAGATGCGCTGCTGCCCAAAACGTCAAACCGGCTCCAAACGAGTTTATGCATTGCAGCGAACGGTAAACTGGTCTGGCGACAGGAATTTCACTAATTACCTTTATTTAAAATTCCGGGATTTATATTTTTAATATTTAAGGATGTTTATCAATTTCTTTAAAATATTTATCTGATTACTAGTACTGATCTGTTCCCAACACTTTATGGAACAAAAATTAAACAAAAATTGAGAGCACATTTGAACACTGTAAAATTAGAATAACTGCTACAAAACTAAAATGCAGATTGAAAATTCAGACTGTTTAACAATGTTATTTTTACAAATAGTACAGTTAAATTACAGAGCGGTTGTTAACAGTTGAAGCACCTATACATTATTTAATTAACAAGCATTGATTTGTTTTTAAAAATATAGAAGTGTTAACTGTATACCTACAACTATTAATTTTGAGCTGCTAGTATTTCAAGTATCTCATGAAAAACCAAGCTCAACATTTGCAGACACTCTACAGATACACATGGTATAATATCGTTATTAATCTGATAGTTACAACTTCAACATGGTTATACCATACAATGCCTCTTCTTCTTAAAGTACCTTACAATCTGTGATTTGGTCACGATTACATCTCCTTTTCGCTGTGTAAGTTTTCTTAGCTACCGAGGATGACAGCGTGGCTGTCGAAATACGTATTTAGCTGTTGTTAAATATATGTTTGGTGAGGGGTTTTAACGAATTTGTGATATTTTCGAACCACAGGCTCCAGCAGTGTTTTACCTTACAAGGTGTTCACGATTTTATTTCAATATATTAGATACATACAAATGTCTCCGTGATAATGTCGATAGCACTGAGGTGGTTTTCCCATTTACTATCTTCAGCTCAGCTTAGAGTATAAAAAATGTCTGGACGTTATTAGCGCAGATATACCTCACACGATTCGAACCCACAGCCTGAAACGAGGTGAGTGACATAAGCAAATGCCACCTCGACCACAATGCCTCTACATTAGGACTATGTACGGTTTTACTCGTGTATGCTACTATGAGTCATCTTCGGGCGCAAACCTAGCCGGTGACAAGCCTGGTTTGTTGAATTCGTAAAGAAAACTTATTAGATGTTAGAATAACCAAGTGCTAGTCTGATTACCAGAAACTGTATAATGGCCACTACATATGTCCTGGTTTAATCCAGAAGTGTTTCGACCTGAGCAGCGAGCGAAGCACATGCAGCCCATCAGCAAAGAGAGAAAGCTCCAGAGCATCGGCGGTTCGGAGAATTCAAGGCACAAGCCGGTTGGTTCTCCGAGCGCGGACACATTAGAATAGTTCAGCACAAGTGTTTCTTACAGAACCATGGTAGCAGCACACGAGTCAAGCAGCCACGATGGAGGAGGGGATTCTCGCCTAGACCAGACACAGCCTCGCCTAAAGACGGCAACAGAGGCGAAAAACTACCGGCAGCACTTCTAGAGGTGTCAAACGCCTAAATACGGAGAACTCCACCAGCTGCTCCAGCGGTGACGAGAGCGACATGTATGTCGACAGTGCTCCGACCCAACGCAACTATAGCGAGACAACCATACAACCACCAGCAGACTACGCACCAACTCCATCGGCTGCACCTACAATCAAAGCCAATGTACCACCAATCATAGTGGATAGAATAGATAACTTCCTGGCCCACGCCGGAGAGCTAAAAGCAACCTACGGAAACAAGTAAATATGCGAGCGGCAGGAAAAGATGCCCAGGGATATACGCCGAAAGCATTGCAGATTTCCGATACATTCGGGATTACCTACAAAGGACAAATGTGGAATTCCACACATATGCTCTACCAACCAACGAGGAAACAAAAGTGACAATTAAATGACTAGCGTCCAGCGTAAAAGCCGACGAGGTGACAGAAGAGCTGACAGACGGAAGTTACTCCCCTACATACGTCGCAAAACTCCAGGAGGAAGGATGCCAGTACTCAAACAACTCCTTGGCACGTCACAAAACCTACCAATCACCAGAGAGGTATATAGCATAACGGAACTCCTGTACTGCAAGAAAGTCCGCGTCAAAGCCAAGCCTTCAAATGTAAGGTAATTATACCTCAGTGCCTCTCCCCTTGTCAGCGCTTTGGCCACTCAAGCTTCAACCGTGCATTTGCACCGCACTGTGTTCCCTGTGCCAAAAGCCACACTACAAAAACTACCCAAAGAAGCAAGAAAATACCCAGCGTACCAAGCTGAGCTGAAGAAGAAGGAACCCGCGAGGGCTCCTCTACTAGCAGAACCAGCAGTCTCAAAGCCAACCACGACAAAGACGGCTTCCAAACACAAAACAGGAGGCGAATTAAAAACACATAGCCTGATCCGCTCACCAGCACAAGCGGTTCCTCAAAACGACATCCGCCAGCAGCAATGCGATCGAGATTGAGTTGTAACAAACAACGCGCGTATAGCTCTTGCAACTGTTTCCACCCAAGAAGCACCAAGGGCCGTCACAGGAAGGACTCCAGTACCACTCAAGACTGCCACTGCACTTAAACATGTCGCCGCCACCCACAAAACTGTTACGCCTCCCAAAACCACCACCGCCGCCAGCAGAACAGCCATTGGCATTAAGGTGCCCATCGGCTCCAGGACAACAAAACCGAAAGCAGCTACGAACACCCAAACATTACTAGTAGACTGCATAACAGCTATCGGATTTACGCGATCCACTCGAACAAACTCACTCAATGTATCAACAAAATAATCGAAGCCTGCCAAGGAAGAAGATCCATCATCGACTTGCTGATCGCATCAATAAGTGACATTATAACACAAGACGTTTAATACACCAGTAAACGCACAACTAAACATCTTTCACTGGAACGCTAACGGCATTCAGTGCGAAATGCAAGAAATGCGAAACCTCAATAAAATACCACTCAACGTCGACGTGATGATGATCAAGGAGACGCATCTCACACAAAAAGTCTTACTAAAGTTAGCTAACTACAAAACCTATCCAACGGGCAGATTTCAGATAGCAGGAATTCCAACCAGAAGAGGGACCTATATTCTAGTGAAAGACAACCTCGCACAGCGGCAAGTTACACTACAAGCAAACGAGCTGGAGACCACGAGGGGCCCAAGTAAGAGTAGCCGGTAGACATCTAAGACTAATATCAGCCTACCGACAATCAAAGAGACCTCTAGCAACGCAAAATCTACAGCGACCCGCTTCCTGCTAATTATCGAAAAGGTCCAGAGGAAGCTGAGCTAAAGAAAAAGAAACTCGCGAGAGCCTCTCTACTAGCAGAACCGCCGGGGTCACAGCCAAACCACAGAGAAGAACGAAGATTATTTCCAAACACGAAGCAAGAGACGAATTAGAAACATACAGTCTGCTCCGCTCACCAGCGCAAGCGCCTCCTCAACAACAGCATCCAGCAGCAGCAATGCAATTGTGATCCTTGTCGCCTCAGTTGTACCAGTTAGCGCTCGTACAGCTTCCGCAACTGTTTCCACCCAAGGGGTGCCAGACACTACCTCTAGAAGGACTCCAGTACCACCCAAGACTGCCACTACACCCGAACATGTTGCCGCCACCTACAAAGCTGTTACGTCTCCCAAAACCACCACCACCGCCAACAGAGCAGCCACCGGCTTCAAGGTGCCCACCGGTCCCCAAGATAACAAAACCGAAAGGAGCTACCAACACCCAAACATCACCAGTAGGCTCCATAACAGCTATGTAATTCACGACCCCTTGAACAAACTCTCTCAGTGGATCAGAAAAATAAGTGTCAATAAGTGGAATTATAACACAAGACTTTTAATACACCAGTAAACTCACAACTAAACATCGTCCACTGGAACGCAACGGCGTTCAGTGCAAAAATGCAAGAAATGCGAAACCTCAATAAAACACTCAACGTCGACGTGATGATGATCAGCGAGACATCTCACACCAAAAGTTTCACTAAAGTTAGCTGACTACCAAACCTATCAAACAGACAGACCGCAGATAGCAGGATTCCAATTAGAAGAGGGATCTACATTCTAGTGACAGGCAAACTTGCACAGCGGCAAGTCACACTACAAACAAACGAGTTGGAGACCACGAGCGGTCCAAGCAAGAGTAGCCGGAAGAGATCTAAGACAGATAGCAGCCTACCGACAACCAAAGACCTCCAGCAATGCAAAATCTACAGCGGCCCGCATCCTGTTAATTATCGAAGCCTCGTCCATCCTCAGTGCAGAGCACCTGAACAAACGGGGCGGAGCCCGTGAGGTGCGGAGCCTGAGCATGGACGAGGCTAGGCGGAAGAACCGACAGAAGCGACACCAGCTCCACGAGCACATACTTCGCCAGTTGTGAAAAATCAATTTCGTGTCGCTGGTGGTGACGGTCTCGGGGCAAGGTCTGGGAGTCCATCGTAATGGTCGCTGAGGTCTATCCTCGGAATCGGTGATTGAAACGCTTGCTAAGCGATTCTTTTTGCATACACGCCTTGTTGTACCATTATCCGCCTCCGAGGAGCATGTGAAACCGGCGTCTCGAGAACTTGAACTCAACACGTGCTCTTGAACTTAGAATTGTTGCAGGTACTAGAGCCGACTGGCTGGATACGTCTTCTCTCCTCTGCTGCTAGCGTGGGTCTTGTTGTTAATATGAAACTTTTTTCAATGCTGTCGAACTGGAGCTTCTCAGGGTCCTTAGATAAAACAGCGGTAGCCGTTTGGCTTTTACTGCTTACACGTTTCTGACTTTGTGGTCTGGTTGTAATTAGTCGGTTAGAATACACTTAGGGCGTTTTTTCGTTGCTGTTGCGTTTCAACAACCGGCGCGATTTCTCGGAACGCGGTCAGATTCAATTGATCAATACCACAACAGATATTTTCTGCTAGTATTCGGACGTGTGCTTGTATGGAGTCCGTGCCTAGGTCGTTGTAGATGGTTCCATTGCGTACGAACCATGGCGCCCCGGTAAGTTTCTTGAGGGTGGTCTATTGGGTGCTTTCCAGACGTTTCCTGTTTGAAGCTGATATGTATGTTATCTTTGCCGACGCTGCGTGTAACATAATTGACATTATGTATTGGTTGTAGGCGTTGAGCTTGATCTTTAGTGGGAGGCCCTTGTGGCACGCAAGGATGGGATATGACATTTTATTTGTCTGGCGTGTTTTGACAATTGTGTTGTGGAAGTCAGCTGCTGGCCGATGCTTGCTCCCAGGTAATTGACTGTGTTGTTCCAAGGCACGTTTCGTTGATGGACTTGTACCGTCGGTAGATTGATTGTTTGCCTCCTTGTGAAGGTTATGGCTTCCGTTTGTGTTTAATTTCAGACCCCGTTTTCCGAACCAGCCTGGTAGCTGATCCAGCTACCCCTGCATCTTCCTGAATGTAGCTCCTAGCACTCTCGACTTGCTGTAGAGCATGACGTCATCCTCACATATTGCGTATTTGGCTTTTGTGCACAGAGGATGTCATTGATGTAGGTGTTGTATAGTATTGGGGGATAAGCAGCCACCCTGTGGGAGCTCCTGCTTCTGTGGTGGTAACTTGGAATAACTTGTCTTGAACCCTGACGACGGAGGTTTTGTTTGTCAGGTAGCTGTTTAGAAGCTGGGTGTTGGCCGCTGGTAATGCGTACTTGTTCGATAGTTTGATGAGGAGTCCCTGAATCTATACTTTATCAAACGCCTTTTCTGTATCAAGGAAGACGACGGCGGTGGTTTCCCCTCTCTTGAAATTACTCAGCTACATCGTCTATTACTTTAACGAGCTGTGGCGACGTTGCGTGTACTGGCCTGAAGTCAAATTTCTCTGGCCGAAACTAGTCTTTAGTTGTTGGGTTCTGTTTTTTCATTATCCTGACTTAGAAAGCATGATTATGACGGTAGGCTTCCATGGAACAAGAACGTGGCGGTGTGTGGTGACCCCGTTAAATATTCATGTTATGTACTCCGGCGTCTTCTTCGAAATATTCTGAAGCATCGCATACGAAATTCTATCCATTCGTGGGGGGTTTATGGCAACTTTGATGTAGGATAATGTTCTTTCTCTCGTTTGGTAAGACGAACGGCGCGTGTTCACCTAGTTCAGCGGCCAATATCCCTTGTAGTCGGGTATTTGCTCCTCGTACGTGTTCTTCGTCGGCGGCGTTTTTGAACGTGAAGTTGTTGTGGAGGGTGGAGGTGAAGATGTCGGCCTGTTCTTGCGGATCGTAAGAGGGTCGATTTGGTCCTTGGATCGGACATGAGGAGGCCGCTCTTACGTGTTAGCTCCCTGTTAAGTTGTCATTTGCCGACTCGTTACTGACGTGTTAGTTTCAGCCTTTATTGTAGAATTCCTTTATTGCTTGTTTCAGACATTCTCGTTTATTATTAAGAATGGGTTTGATGGCCGGGTTCCTGATGATTTGCCATCTTCACACCAGCCTCCGTTTTTTCTTTTGCGGCAGTTTTCGAGCACGGCGGTTGCAGTCAAGAATTTGCATCGCATCCTCGAGGGCCTCCGTTATGCCTTGCGTTAGGTTTTGGACGCAGTTGTAAATATCGTCAGTGATGATGTTGGGGTTGCAAATCTTGGATTTTTCTTTGTAGGTTTTCATTGTACTGACGCCAGTTCGTAATGCGTCTGGTTGTACTTCGAGGTCCATCCTGCCTCGAACCTACGTTTACCGTGAGCAGTAGTGGGAGATGATTAGAGCTCAGGTCTTCCACTGTTTCCTGGGAGTAGTGGAATGGCAGATCCTTGACTAGTATAATGTCTAGCACATCGGGTTGGTTTTGATGATTGCTTGGGACATGCGTCGGTGCTCCCCTGGACCTGTGACAACGTAGTTCTTTCCTGCTGTGTGGTTGAAGAGTCTGTGCACTTCAGTGTTATTGAATCGGGGTTCTAAGCCTTGATGTTTTGTGTTTAGACTCTCCTGAAATCGGCGCCGGGGGGTTGCGTGCCATGAAATCATGGAGATTTTTGTGTTGCTAGAGGCGTCCTTGGTTGTTGCTGGGTTGATATTAGTGTTAGACCCCGGTGACCTCCAGCTCGTTTGCTTGCAGCGTAACTGGGTACTGTGCAATTTTGTCTTTTACTATAATATCGAGCCAGCCACTAGCTGGAATTCCTGCTATCTGCGGTCTGTCCGTTCGATAGGTTTGGTAGTTAGATACCTTTAGTGGGACTTTTTGTGCTACTTTGATCATCATCACGTCGATGTTGAGTGGTTTAATAAGGTTTCGCATTTCTTGTATTTTGCACTGAATATCGTCGGCGTTCCAGTGGACGATGTTTAGTTGTACTTCTACTGGTGTATTATACATCTTGTGTTATAATGCCACTTATTGATAGTTATTTTTCTGATCCACTGAGTGAGGTTATCCAAGTGGATCGTGAATCCCATAGCTGCTATACAGCCTACTGGTGTTGTTTGGTTGCTGGTAGCTGCTTTCGGTTTTGCTATCCCGGGATCGATGGGCACCTTGAAGCCGGTGACTGCTGTGTTGACGGCGGTGGCAGTTTTGCGAGGTGCAACACCCTTGTAGGTGGCGGTGGCGTGTTTGGGTGTAGTGGCATTTTTGGGTGGTGCTGGAATCCTTCTAGTGGTGGTGCCTGGCGTCCTTGGGTGGAAACAGATGCGGGGGGCCGTACGAGCGCTGGCTGTTACAACTGAGGCGGCAAGGATCGCAATTGCATTGCTGCTGGTGGATGTTGTTGTTGAGGAGACCTCTTGCGCTGTTGAGCGGAGCAAGCTGTTTGTTTATAATTCGTCTCCTGCCATGTGTTTGGAAACCATCTTCGTTCTTCTTTGTGATTGGCTGTTATCATGCTGGTTCTGCTAGTAGTGGGGCTCTCGCGAGTTCCTTTTTCTGTAGCTCAGCTTGATATTCCGGGCCTTTTCGATAATTAACAGGATGCGGGCCGCTGTAGATTTTGCATTGCTGGAGGTCTTTGGTTGTCGGTAGGCTGCTATCTGTCTTAGATCTCTTCCGCCTACTCTTGCTTGGACCGCTCGTGGTCTCCAACTCGTTTGTTTGTAGTGTGACTTGCCGCTGTGCAAGTTTGCCTGTCACTAGAATGTAGATCCCTCTTCTAATTGGAATCCTGCTATCTGCGGTCTGTCTGTTTGATAGGTTTGGTAGTCAGCTAACTTTAGTGAAACTTTTGGTGTGAGATGTCTCGCTGATCATCATCACGTCGACGTTGAGTGTTTTATTGAGGTTTCGCATTTCTTGCATTTTTGCACTGAACGCCGTTAGCGTTCCAGTGGACGATGTTTAGTTGTGAGTTTACTGGTGTATTAAAAGTCTTGTGTTATAATTCCACTTATTGACACTTATTTTTCTGATCCACTGAGAGAGTTTGTTCAAGGGGTCGTGAATTACATAGCTGTTATGGAGCCTACTGGTGATGTTTGGGTGTTGGTAGCTCCTTTCGGTTTTGTTATCTTGGGGACCGGTGGGCACCTTGAAGCCGGTGGCTGCTCTGTTGGCGGTGGTGGTGGTTTTGGGAGACGTAACAGCTTTGTAGGTGGCGGCAACATGTTCGGGTGTAGTGGCAGTCTTGGGTGGTACTGGAGTCCTTCTAGAGGTAGTGTCTGGCACCCCTTGGGTGGAAACAGTTGCGGAAGCTGTACGAGCGCTAACTGGTACAACTGAGGCGACAAGGATCACAATTGCATTGCTGCTGCTGGATGCTGTTGTTGAGGAGGCGCTTGCGCTGGTGAGCGGAGCAGACTGTATGTTTCTAATTCGTCTCTTGCTTCGTGTTTGGAAATAATCTTCGTTCTTCTCTGTGGTTTGGCTGTGACCCCGGCGGTTCTGCTAGTAGAGAGGCTCTCGCGAGTTTCTTTTTCTTTAGCTCAGCTTCCTCTGGACCTTTTCGATAATTAGCAGGAAGCGGGTCGCTGTAGATTTTGCGTTGCTAGAGGTCTCTTTGATTGTCGGTAGGCTGATATTAGTCTTAGATGTCTACCGGCTACTCTTACTTGGGCCCCTCGTGGTCTCCAGCTCGTTTGCTTGTAGTGTAACTTGCCGCTGTGCGAGGTTGTCTTTCACTAGAATATAGGTCCCTCTTCTGGCTG
Organism: Agriotes lineatus; assembly: GCA_940337035.1. Lineage (NCBI taxonomy): Eukaryota > Metazoa > Arthropoda > Insecta > Coleoptera > Elateridae > Agriotes > Agriotes lineatus. The sequence goes on from CALNHX010007363.1 coordinate 12,467, forward strand.
GAATTCCTGCTATCTGAAATCTGCCCGTTGGATAGGTTTTGTAGTTAGCTAACTTTAGTAAGACTTTTTGTGTGAGATGCGTCTCCTTGATCATCATCACGTCGACGTTGAGTGGTATTTTATTGAGGTTTCGCATTTCTTGCATTTCGCACTGAATGCCGTTAGCGTTCCAGTGAAAGATGTTTAGTTGTGCGTTTACTGGTGTATTAAACGTCTTGTGTTATAATGTCACTTATTGATGCGATCAGCAAGTCGATGATGGATCTTCTTCCTTGGCAGGCTTCGATTATTTTGTTGATACATTGAGTGAGTTTGTGCGAGTGGATCGCGTAAATCCGATAGCTGTTATGCAGTCTACTAGTAATGTTTGGGTGTTCGTAGCTGCTTTCGGTTTTGTTGTCCTGGAGCCGATGGGCACCTTAATGCCAATGGCTGTTCTGCTGGCGGCGGTGGTGGTTTTGGGAGGCGTAACAGTTTTGTGGGTGGCGGCGACATGTTTAAGTGCAGTGGCAGTCTTGAGTGGTACTGGAGTCCTTCCTGTGACGGCCCTTGGTGCTTCTTGGGTGGAAACAGTTGCAAGAGCTATACGCGCGTTGTTTGTTACAACTCAATCTCGATCGCATTGCTGCTGGCGGATGTCGTTTTGAGGAACCGCTTGTGCTGGTGAGCGGATCAGGCTATGTGTTTTTAATTCGCCTCCTGTTTTGTGTTTGGAAGCCGTCTTTGTCGTGGTTGGCTTTGAGACTGCTGGTTCTGCTAGTAGAGGAGCCCTCGCGGGTTCCTTCTTCTTCAGCTCAGCTTGGTACGCTGGGTATTTTCTTGCTTCTTTGGGTAGTTTTTGTAGTGTGGCTTTTGGCACAGGGAACACAGTGCGGTGCAAATGCACGGTTGAAGCTTGAGTGGCCAAAGCGCTGACAAGGGGAGAGGCACTGAGGTATAATTACCTTACATTTGAAGGCTTGGCTTTGACGCGGACTTTCTTGCAGTACAGGAGTTCCGTTATGCTATATACCTCTCTGGTGATTGGTAGGTTTTGTGACGTGCCAAGGAGTTGTTTGAGTACTGGCATCCTTCCTCCTGGAGTTTTGCGACGTATGTAGGGGAGTAACTTCCGTCTGTCAGCTCTTCTGTCACCTCGTCGGCTTTTACGCTGGACGCTAGTCATTTAATTGTCACTTTTGTTTCCTCGTTGGTTGGTAGAGCATATGTGTGGAATTCCACATTTGTCCTTTGTAGGTAATCCCGAATGTATCGGAAATCTGCAATGCTTTCGGCGTATATCCCTGGGCATCTTTTCCTGCCGCTCGCATATTTACTTGTTTCCGTAGGTTGCTTTTAGCTCTCCGGCGTGGGCCAGGAAGTTATCTATTCTATCCACTATGATTGGTGGTACATTGGCTTTGATTGTAGGTGCAGCCGATGGAGTTGGTGCGTAGTCTGCTGGTGGTTGTATGGTTGTCTCGCTATAGTTGCGTTGGGTCGGAGCACTGTCGACATACATGTCGCTCTCGTCACCGCTGGAGCAGCTGGTGGAGTTCTCCGTATTTAGGCGTTTGACACCTCTAGAAGTGCTGCCGGTAGTTTTTCGCCTCTGTTGCCGTCTTTAGGCGAGGCTGTGTCTGGTCTAGGCGAGAATCCCCTCCTCCATCGTGGCTGCTTGACTCGTGTGCTGCTACCATGGTTCTGTAAGAAACACTTGTGCTGAACTATTCTAATGTGTCCGCGCTCGGAGAACCAACCGGCTTGTGCCTTGAATTCTCCGAACCGCCGATGCTCTGGAGCTTTCTCTCTTTGCTGATGGGCTGCATGTGCTTCGCTCGCTGCTCAGGTCGAAACACTTCTGGATTAAACCAGGACATATGTAGTGGCCATTATACAGTTTCTGGTAATCAGACTAGCACTTGGTTATTCTAACATCTAATAAGTTTTCTTTACGAATTCAACAAACCAGGCTTGTCACCGGCTAGGTTTGCGCCCGAAGATGACTCATAGTAGCATACACGAGTAAAACCGTACATAGTCCTAATGTAGAGGCATTGTGGTCGAGGTGGCATTTGCTTATGTCACTCACCTCGTTTCAGGCTGTGGGTTCGAATCGTGTGAGGTATATCTGCGCTAATAACGTCCAGACATTTTTTATACTCTAAGCTGAGCTGAAGATAGTAAATGGGAAAACCACCTCAGTGCTATCGACATTATCACGGAGACATTTGTATGTATCTAATATATTGAAATAAAATCGTGAACACCTTGTAAGGTAAAACACTGCTGGAGCCTGTGGTTCGAAAATATCACAAATTCGTTAAAACCCCTCACCAAACATATATTTAACAACAGCTAAATACGTATTTCGACAGCCACGCTGTCATCCTCGGTAGCTAAGAAAACTTACACAGCGAAAAGGAGATGTAATCGTGACCAAATCACAGATTGTAAGGTACTTTAAGAAGAAGAGGCATTGTATGGTATAACCATGTTGAAGTTGTAACTATCAGATTAATAACGATATTATACCATGTGTATCTGTAGAGTGTCTGCAAATGTTGAGCTTGGTTTTTCATGAGATACTTGAAATACTAGCAGCTCAAAATTAATAGTTGTAGGTATACAGTTAACACTTCTATATTTTTAAAAACAAATCAATGCTTGTTAATTAAATAATGTATAGGTGCTTCAACTGTTAACAACCGCTCTGTAATTTAACTGTACTATTTGTAAAAATAACATTGTTAAACAGTCTGAATTTTCAATCTGCATTTTAGTTTTGTAGCAGTTATTCTAATTTTACAGTGTTCAAATGTGCTCTCAATTTTTGTTTAATTTTTGTTCCATAAAGTGTTGGGAACAGATCAGTACTAGTAATCAGATAAATATTTTAAAGAAATTGATAAACATCCTTAAATATTAAAAATATAAATCCCGGAATTTTAAATAAAGGTAATTAGTGAAATTCCTGTCGCCAGACCAGTTTACCGTTCGCTGCAATGCATAAACTCGTTTGGAGCCGGTTTGACGTTTTGGGCAGCAGCGCATCTGGCTGGTTGAATCAATTCACTTTTAGTAGCCACTCGCCGAGTGATACATGCGGATATAAATAAACTTTAAGTAAAAATCTGCAAGTGTTTTTCAAATCTAATACATACGGGTGTCATTTGACAGTGCTAATCGGTTGTGTGTTTGTTCGAGCAGTGCATTCCACCATTGAATACATTTTCCCTATGAGATAGCGTAATTCGAATAATTATGTTTTAGCTGTCTTGTATATTTAACTAAGACAGCACTGACATAAAACTGTATTTGAATATTCGCTTTATTCCACTAGTGAGAGCTTACTGAACCTATAGTTCTATAGTGCGACATTTCTACAACAAACTGGTAAAAATAACTTATAAGCTTCGGGGTTATTAGCTCTTTAAGCGACAACAGTCTGGTAAATTTAAATGTACCGTTAGTTGTTGCATTTAGCTGTAAAATTATCCGACCTTATATATTTTTACACCGGATAATTAGAGATTTTTAAATCTACGGGACATTATTAGTGACATGCCCATATCTAACAAATATTTAAATGTATAGGATTTTTAGGTTAATGACATACCTGCGTATCCCCTTATTTAAATCTAGGGACTTTTCTAGTTATATGCACTTCACACAGACGCGCCCAAATCTAGTGACTTTTTTAAATCTAGGTGTTTTTATCTAGTAACATGCGCTTACTTATAGAACATACTGTATGTTGGTAGCACTGCTTTGCAGATAGAGATAGGCATATTCTTTTACACGTGCTACATTTAAATTTCCCACTCAAATCTGGTAACTAATCTAGGGACTTCATCTAGTTACATATACTTTTTAAGGAACACCCTGTATGTTGGTAACACTGCTCTGTAGACAGAGATAGACATATACTTTTACACGTGCTAAATTTAAATTTGCCGCCCAAATCTAGTAACCAATCTAGGGATTTCATCTAGTTACATATACTTTTAAGGAACACCCTGTATGTTGGTAACACTGCTCTGTAGATAGAGATAGACATATACCTTTACACGTGCTGGAGAGAGACAGACTATTCTCATGACTGTGAGGTAGAGGTGTGGAGGTGTGGCGCTAGAACTGTTACAAACCCTCTACTAGTAAAGCATTTGCCTTGTTAAAAAAAATATTTGCAAAATTCTAAAGTTCTGTTAAATATCGTTGCAACAAACATGAAGTGGAGGCTTACCTAAAAAAATATAAATCCAAATAAATTTTACAAATACGCTTCAAGTTGCTAAAAGTTATTTAAAAGGGATGTGGTTGTGGCTACTTTAAATACATATAAAATCAAAATAACAAAAATGTGTATCATACGGGGGTAATACAAAATTTTCCAAAAAAGAATCAACATTCGAATAGGAGGCCGTGACTTTGTATTTGAGCGTAACTTTTGATTCTAAACAACTTTTCTCAATAAAATTTTGCTATATTTTTTGAAATAAGGTAACTTTGTTCTTGAACGAATTTCATATTTTTTGTCCTGCCCTGTATATTGTTTGACTTGAAGCCATTCTAAGGGCATCTGATATGGTTATCGAACATGCACTAACTTTTGGCAATATTTAAATTTCGATTGTACAACTAATAAAAAAAATTCCCATTTGTTGCACACTTAATGGACCACACTGTATATATACAGTCTGTTCAACAAAAAAGGCCCCGCCTTTATTATTTATTACTTTATTATTTATTTTAGACCCAATAAACCTTATATCAAATCAAATGACACATAAAAACCTACATTTTAACACAATCAACAAATTTTTATCTTCAATTGTTTCAGATTGGTGACGTCACATGCAATTTTTTTAAATGACACTGTATATATTTTTTGACATTTTCTGATAGAGGTTTTTTTTCTCTTTTCAACAATATAAATATTTCATGCACTTGCATAAAAAAAATTTCGTGAAAAATTACAAAAACTTTGTCACAGTGGGATGCCATGATACAAAACTGTAAACAAAAGTGTAACTCAGAAAAACAAAACAAATAGTAGCCAAACGCTTTAACTATCAGATTTCAGAATAATCTAAAGTGTTTATTGTTTTGTTTTTCTGAGTTACACTTTTGTTTATAGTTTTGTATCGTGGCCTCCCACCGATAAAAAAGTTTTTTAATTTTTCTCGAAAATTTTCTTATGTAAGGGCATAAAATATTTATATCGTTGAAAAGAGAAAAAAACCTCTACCAGAAAATGTCAAAAAATATATGCAGTGTCATTTAAAAAAGTTGCATGTGACGTCGCCACTCTGAAACAATTGAAGATAAAAATTTGTTGATTGTGTTAAAATGTAGGTTTTTATGTGCCATTTGATTTGATATAAGGTTTATTGGGTCTAAAATAAATAATAAAGTAGCTAGAAGGCGGGGCATTTTTTTGTTGAACAGACTGTATATAAAGATTTTCATTTTAAAAAATATTGGGGGGCGGTGGGGGGAGGGTGAAATTATGGGGGACCCGACAGACGATGTCCTGTCCGAACGTTGGTTTGCCTGCTATGAGCAGGTTCAGCAAAGTTTTTTTCGATTTTCGAATTTTCGATTTTTTCATTTTAAAAAATATTGGGCGGTGGTGGGGAGGGGGTGAAATTTTGGGGTTATATGTTCCGATATGCGAGAAAGCTTAAAAAAATTTTAAAAAAGAAATTCATTAAAAAAATCTTTAAAAAATCCTAGAACCCGATTGCAGCGCCACCTACCGGGTCCAATTGTGAATCTAAACCATCCAGGGATCCACTCAAACACACACACAAAATTTCATCAAAATCGGTCAAGGCGTTTAGGAGGAGTTCAGTCACATACACACGTACAGAAGAATTATATATATAAAGATAAAGATTTTTATTTTAAAAAATATTGGGGGGTGGTGGGGGGACGGTAAAATTATGGGGCACCCGACAAACGTTGTCCTGCCCTAACGTTGGTTTGCCTGCTATGAGCAGGTTCAGCAAAGTTTTTTTCGATTTTCGAATTTTCGATTTTTTCATTTTAAAAAATATTGGGCGGTTGGGGGGAGGGGGTGAAATTTTGGGGTTATATGTTCCGATATGCGAGAAAGCTTAAAAAAATTAAAAAAAAAGAAATTCATTAAAAAATCTTTAAAAAATTCCTAGAACCCGATTGCAGCGCCACCTACCGGGTCCAATTGTGAATCTAAACCATCCACTCAAACACACACACAAAATTTCATCAAAATCGGTCAAGCCGTTTAGGAGGAGTTCAGTCACATACACACGTACAGAAGAATTATAGTAGGTATATATAAAGATAAAGATTTTTATTTGAAAAAATATTGGGGGGTGGTGGGGGGACGGTAAAATTATGGGGCACCCGACAGACGTTGTCCTTCCCGAACGTTGGTTTGCCTGCTATGAGCAGGTTCAGCCAAGTTTTTTTCGATTTTCGAATTTTCGATTTTTTTCATTTTAAAAAATATTGGGCGGTGGTGGGGATGTGAAATTTTGGGGTTATATGTTGTGATATGCGAGAAATCTTAAACAAATTAAAAAAAAAATTTGTCAAAAAAATTTAAAAAAATTCCTATAACCCGATTGCAGCGCCACCTACCGAGTCCAATTGTGAATCTAAACCATCCAGGGACCCACTCAAACACACACTAAAAATTTCATCAAAATCGGTCAAGCCGTTTAGGAGGAGTTCAGTCACATACACACGTACAGAAGAATTATATATATAAAGATTAACTATTATTATTACATATTATTGTTGTTTACTTTTTTATAATCAGCAAAAAATTATAATTTAGTTTTCGCAAACTTTTTTAAGACTTTATCTTCCAGTTCCCCACTTCTTTCAAGTATTATTTTTCTGTGTACATTCAACGTACATAGCCTAATAAAGTGGTTTTCTGATATTGTTGACCGTAACCAGATTTTCACTCTACGCAAAGCACTAGAGGACCTTTCAATGGTGCATGTTGTACACGGTTGAACCAAGGAAATGTGCAAAGCATAGTTTAATTAGGGAAAAAGCCTATTTTATTTTACTTCTGCTAGTTCTAACTCTTGCAGTTCTTCTTTTCTAAGTTTTTATTCCGCCAGGGATTGTACCACAGTTCTGCTTGATTTTTAGAATTACTCAAATTATAGCAGGTAATCCAAAAGGCACACTGAAATATTGGAAGTGAAACAAATGCGCTCATTCAGTGTTATTGTGCATTTTCGACTACAGCTAGATTATTCCAGAAATCTTGATTAAGCGAAAAATGCGAGCGAAGGTTTTTGCTACTGTGCCATGAATATTATCATGCAAGCGCATCATATACATTCATTAATTGGCACTCATTGAATTTTGTTTTTTCAAAATAACTGTATTTTTATTTATTACTAGTGAGTCACCCGAACTATGCTTCGGTTCGCTAAATCAAGAGAGATTCATTAATATAAATTTTAAAAAAAGTATGCTTCGGCCGGGAATCGAACCCGGGCCGCTCACGTGGTAGGCAGGCATTCTACCGCCAGACCAACTATACTTGGTTGAATGAACAGCTGCTGTAATAGCATATGAACATAGTGAATCACCCAAGGCACCAACTGCCGCAGCACAGCCCATGCCCATAGACGCAATTTAATTAAATTACAACTTTTTCACACTTTTTTTGAAATTAAAAACTGGCCTACGATCTAAGTCTAAAAATTAGAAAACTTTTAAGCCATCATACAACTTAATCGGTCCAGTATCTTTGAAGGAGATAGTGAACAAACATAGTTACACGCAAACATACAAAGAGAGCACCGATTTTATGTTATAAGATTTTCTTATTATTTGCAAACCACTCTACTGTCACAGACATTGTTTAAAACCATTCACGGCTATCACATTGTTCAATTCATTGCATACATTTTTTGACACTGACATTTACATCACGAGCTGCACTTTTCTCAGAACGACATAACCTTCCTGTTGCAACCTGTACAGCTCGATGGTACAGTATCTAATGGATCGGGTCGTACGAGTTCTTTTTTCTCAGTTGTTTTTAATTAAAATTAGAAGTATAACCTATTATAGCCCAGTTTTCAAATATCTTGTAGAATATGAATCGTAAAAGTGATTATAAATCAAAGTCTTTTGCTCTTTAAATTTTTTAGGGGTGGGCAAATGCCCATCCTTGCCTCCCCGTGGCTACGCCCTTGGTTTCACCTCTTATTTGTAATAACATTGTACATTGTACATTTTTCGGGCTATAATATAATCGCCCTCCTTCCTTTCCCACCTGCTACGATTCTTTTATAAGTGGTACCTTTTCGGATTCTGTTAATTGTTCCATATACCCAGTTTGGTTAGTTGACATCAAGTCTTTTAAATACGAGTGAATACTAAGGTACTGGGCGTCTCAAATTCTTCGTCGATTAAATAAAATCATTAGTGATAGAGTAGAGTCAACTAATTTTTTAAAACACTTGTCATTTGTTTGTTCTTGTTTTAAAATTGCCGCATTCTCCTCGGCAGTTTGTGAAATATGATTTCCAAATTTAATTACATCATTTGTTAAAGGCAGCTGCTTCAGTAAGGTTCCTAAATGCATAGCCAAAGTCGGAGCTTTAAAGTTTTTTGTTACTTCATTGTAGCCACTGATGGCTCATCCACTGGCAGCAACAGTATCAAATAGGGCAGTATTTAACATATCAAAGAAAAAAAGGTTTATTCTTATCAGTTCATCGACACACTTCTATCAGTAATCTAGCACATTTCCTTAATTTATTTGAACAAGAGGAAGCAATTTGGGCTCGTTTATGTTCTTTTAAATAATTTTCCCCAAAAGTGTCGAATTAGAGGGTCCATCTTTGCGACAAACATTATTTTGTCAGCTTTCATTTTGGGAATTACTTCGTTCTTGATTTTTAAAGTACCCGTAGTATTTCCCAATTCAGCAGCACAAGCCACTAAAGTTTGGAATTGTATACGATGTTGAACTGTGCGACCACTTTCGTTTATTGGTTTATCATACTTTGTAATGCCGTCTTAAATACTACCGCAATCAAACGTTTTCAATGGGCACAAGGCAGTTTATTTGGATCAATTTATTTATTGTGTACAAAAGCTTCAAACTGCAGTTCCTACCGCAACAAAGCTATAGTTTTTCTCCTAGTATTTTTATCCTCTTTTGATTTCGTTGACAATTTTAAAAACTCGAACTTTTTCTTCTGCATGATGTCTAAGTAAATGCTGTTCGAAATTAATAACAGTATTATGCCAGAATTTACAAGTACTTTTTTTTCTTATTTGTTTCAACTTTTCCTATCTAAAAAAGATACACAAATGTCGATTGTGAAAAAAGTATACCATGGACATTTTTAACAAAAATGTGTTTTTATATTTCTATCTTACCCTAACATCCTCCTTCCTACTTACATATTCCTCCACTGCATTTCTTTTGGAACTTTCATAAATCTGGTTTTTATCAAATTTAATTTCAGTTGCAGGAAGTTTTGATGAAATCTTTGTAACAGAATCTGTACAAAGTACTAAACTTGATGCACTTCGTAGCTTTTGCACTGGAATACTGGAATTATTACCACTACCACTATTTTCCGCGCTACAACTTTCAGAAATAACGGTAACTTCACTTAAAGGACTCAGTAGATACTCAGTTTGTATTTGGAAGTTGTGACCAAAATGATTTTCCTAAGAGCCTTCCGATTTTTCGTTAGATGTAAAGTTTGTAAGAATTATTGAAGAGAAGACTAGCCTCTTTTTGCATTTCAGTTTTGTCTAAATTAGAGTGAAGACTTTTAAATCAATAAGCTTTTTATCTACTGTCGGTTTATAGTCGTATCTGTTTGCATACCGGATGAGTGCACGATTCACAAATGTGTAAAAAAATTGAAGGAAATATTCTGTGGCTTCAACATAAGAAAAAATCCTGAGTATGTGTCCGATCTTGCTTCATTATGAAGTTTGTTTGTTGCAGACAGCGACTGCTGTGGTCAAATAGTCAAAATTTTACATACAATTTTGCCGAAACTAAGGAATTCCAACCATATCAAGGGATCTTTTACACGCTGCACATTGTAGTAACATGGGACCCACGGCTTTACATCACTTCCAAATGATGGCATTCTGTAGAGGCTTTCATCTGTATTTTTTTATATTTGAATTTGTTTATAAATGCCAATACATCAAGCTTTGTAGAGGAAAAAACATCCACTTTCATAAAATGGCAGATTTTTTTAACACATTAGAAACATTTATAATTTATTGCTGTAATTATGAATTACACAATCAATTGACAATGCTACCTCCCTGACACTCATGATAACTAGATTATTTGTAAAAACTGATAATGTGGAAACACGCTCGCCCCCCTTCCATTCTGAAGATTGTAACTCCATAACGAAGCAAAATTGGGCACACATCTATGGGAACTTTAGAGTCTAACTACTAAATAATAAATGTTTTTTGAAGATCGAATATATTTAAGTACTAAATACTTGTTTGAAGAAAAAATTTAATATCTATAATATTTAATTTCTTTTAATATTTGAATATACCTGCCATAAGTAAATGCTATTGTAAAATTATTTACATATTTCTTAAGTATTTAGATAGTCCTAAATGTAAAAAGACTAGTCAGGTTTTTAAATAGTAATACAATGTTAATATACTTTTTAACAGTTAAATAATTTTTCAGAAATACATTCAAAGCTAACATTTTCCTTTAATTCGAAAAGTAATCGGTGTAGTTTGTGGTAAATGCATAGCTTAGATGGTGTTTTATTAATATTTCGGCAAAAAATCAATTGCAGAAAACTACTTTTTGATGAAATATTTAAGAATTACTCGTATAATAACATACATGTCTTCATAAGTACAGTACATTTGCTTTTATCAGAACCAGATTTTTTAAATTCATATCTGATGGGGCATGAAGGACTAAAAAATAGTTAAAAAATCTCTCGGTATTTACTCACAAATGTCTTAAATATGTATTTAAATGTTAAATATTTTGCAAAGTATTTGTAACTACAAATAAAAATACCGCCCAACAAAAAAGTATTTAAATAAAAAAATATTTATAAATACAACTACTGCGCAGCTCTGACTGTAGTTATCACAAAGTGTCAACATTCTGCATTTGATTGCAGAAAGAACAACAAATAAAAGTCATAAAACAGTATTAATTAGTTGGCATGCATCTATAGTATACTACTATCTATGGTAGATACGTACATTTACATCATTGTGGTTAGAATTTGGTTTGTTTTTTTGACAATCATTTGATAGTAACCACTCCTGTAAAGATTTTCTTTGTGAACCTGTACCAAGTGTTCATAGTTATGATGGCTAGTACTATTACTACTACTACTTCTGCTCCTACTACTGCTACTACTATTGCACTACTTCTACTACTACTGCTACTACTCCTACTACTACTGCTACTACTTCTGCTGCTGCAACTACTCCTACTACTACTGCTACTACTCCTACTACTGGTACTACTACTGCCACTACTGCGACTACTGCCACTACTGTAGCGCACGCGCGTGTTTCCTTTAGTTTCGACATTCTACCGCTAGACTTGGAAGAGGCAAACAGTGTGATCGTTGGTTCCGCGACGGCGGAAGCCAAGGGCAATGTCGAAATTAAGTGAAACTGTGAATGGGTGTTACCAGTCAAGTTCTTGGTCATTTAAGAGACGCGTCCTGTAGTTATTAGCCGAAGAATTCTCGTATCGTGGAGTTGGCAACCTCCAATTGACGCCTTTGGGGCAGATAATTAAATGGGAACCTCTTTTGTGCTAATTCTTTTTAATGAAGTTACGTGTACAGTACCCCAACCTTGGCTGTTGATTACGTTCTTCGTTTACCTTCTTTGGGGATTTAACATCGTCTAGACCTGCTCGACTGGAAGCGCACTAGCCCGTTTCTCGCAGTTCTTCAAACATTTTGGGGTCGTTGCTTGGGCACGACCTGCAGCTCCGTTGGACATCATTACCGTAGCAAGCTGAACCGCTCAAAGGTACTGTGTCTTTCGTAGTAATGTTAAAGCGCAATATGCAGTGAAATGATTTTTGAAGGGTCGCCATGTTACATAGCGTTGCTGATGATTTAAAAGTAAGCTTTTGAACTATTGTTACTGCCCTTAAATCAATTTGAGTATTTATTGCCAACTCTTAATGTTTGTACTTAGCTTAACGTTGTGGAATTAAAGTAATTACCGCCGGTAAGTCAGTTTTGATTGTTTACCGTCAAATTTTACTGTGTGTAATTAGTTTGATCGTTGTGTGATTAAAGTTATTAACCCTTTTGAGTCATTTAGATCGGTTGCTGTTGTGTTTAGATTAAACGTTGCGCAATTAACCACACTAATCTTTATCGAATATTTTATTTAATGTTTATTGTTCACACACATATTTCTACGTTAATATAGTTAATTTTCAATCAGTTGTGTGTTTTTTTAGTAGATTTATGACGTTTGCATGTGTGTTTTTGTGATGTTTTTCCTCTGTAATGGAGTTCAGGGAGCTGTAAGAAAATGCAAGTAAGGTAAGTCTAGCGCAGCTGTACGTGGATCGGCGCTCAAACACTGCCAAGGTTGAATTGGAAAGGTTGGGTCATCGCTTCCACTTTCTCTGTGAGTCCACCTGTGTTTTTTTTTATTTAGTAAGCGGTGGCGTCTAGCAATTAACATCTCTATTTCGTTTACCGGGTCATTGCCCTAATTAAGGTTGTGACAAACCTCGCCTTCTCCAACTGAATCTTAGTCGGCCACTTTTGTTACAGCCCATCGTAGCATAGTTGGAGCAACGGATCCGAGAATTTTCCGATTTGTGTCGTTTTATCGGGTAACTAACAGTTGACTATTTTGAATGTGACGCGTACTGGAATATTCAGAAATCAGGTTTATTATGTACAGTCGTGTTCATTACAGTGTTGTACAGCATTTGTGCTTTGTGAATATATATTAATTACACAAAGTTAAAAAAAGTGTTGTCTATACAATTATTTTGAGACTACTTATACACTATACACCTAGGTCTACCTAGTTAATGATACAGTGGGTGCCTTTGTTGAGTAATAACACAACCACCAATAAACTTACAACTGTTGCTGTACAACACATTTTTGAACACGACTGTACTAATAAGTACGCAAATAGTTTACTATAACCCAGTGTGTTGTCACTCACTAGGTTTGAAGAATAATAACACGAGAGCGTTTTCATCCATACTATGGTGAATCTCTAGGTTATGCAAAATCTAGAATGACAATCTCAGCTGTCACTGACGGTATTGTGACAAGGTTGATTTGATATTAAGTAAATCTCAGCCGTGTTTACAAAGGGTAACACAAACTGTCTCAAATACTTTTACATACAATGGTACATACAACTTGAGGATTAGGGGCTATGTTAGTATTCCATTATGCTACTGTGAATTTGGAAAACGCCGCTTTGTTTATAATTTTGCAAAATGGTATAATGGCTTACCTCAAGACCTCAAATTAACGCCAAGTTCCTGTCTTCACGGATCAATAATGTGTTACGCAGTGAGCAAAATAACTAATGTTTGCTTTTATTTACACTCAAAATTTTAACTGAATTTAAATATGAACAAGAAACAGAATGTAGATTTAGAAAAATAGATAGAGAGTTAAGTGCTTGAGCAGGAGTGCAAAGCCAGTTCGCGTCCGTAGCAGAAGCTAGGCCACACGTGCGCTCTGGCTAGCGCTAAAGAACTAGCACATCGGCTTGTGGATATCATTTATTGTGAAGGATATTCCAGCAAACGAACGATACAGCAGCAACATGAATTTTACATTAAATATAAAGTTCAAAAACGGTTCTTCTCAAAATCTGTTTGCAAGAGGTTACATACCCATTCGCCATAATACATTTCGCCTTCTGACGTGTAAATGCAAACATCTAGAAGACAACTTTACTCAAGGAAACTAATATTAAATTAAAACTGATTGATATAATTTTCTCTTTATCGTCGCAATTTCAACAAATACAATAAAACAATTTCATTATTTATCTTATTTTATTGTCTATTTTTATTTTAAAAGTTAGATGGCGCAATGTATGAAGGCGAAGTAAGGTCACTAAATACATAAAGGTACCGCCATTCAATTCCAAGATTTTGTTCCACCAAATTAAAAAGAACAGAGCATTGTAAGAAAGTGAGAGTGAGAGTGAGACACTAATGACAGGAACCCCAAATTAAAAGAGACAAAAGATATATGTTTGCACAGTTGGCGGTACCTTTATGATTTAGTAACCTTAAGGTGAAGAACCGATAGAAAACAAATCAGGAGGACATGGGCAAGAAATGTAGGCGACAAATCAACATAGAAAGCATTAGCAGAACAAAAACTGAATATCTGTCAAAAATATTAAACCACATTAAAGTTGACATAGTAGTATTAAAAGAAACTCACTGCGCCGATTAATCTGAACTCCACTGCAGATCAAAAATCCCCGGCTTCAATCTCGCCACAGCAACATATCACAGAAGCTACGGCACCGCAACCTATGTGAAGAATGATATCGATGAAAAAAACGTCTCTTCAAGCACAGACTCAAATAGTTTTACAACACACATTACGATCTCGAAACTGTGATTGTTAATCTATACAATCTTGCACAACCCTGGACATCCACATGCCTCTGCAACTTACCACACCCGTTTATTGTTCTCGGTGACTTTAATAGCCACAACGCGAAGTGGAGCTATCAAAGCAATAACGAAGATGGCGAGAAAGTCTCAGAATGAGCCGACCTCGAAAACCTCATTAATATACGACGTTAAAGACAGGGGAACCTTCCACTCAGCCAGATGGGGGCACGATTATACTCCCGATCTATGCTTTGTCTCAAGGGATCCACAAGGAAAGCCATTATACTGCACACAAAAAGTTTTATCTGATTTTCACCGCCACATGCCAGTACATGTAACTGTAGACCTACAAATCCCAATAATAAGCTCTGTACCAAAACCCAGATGGAACTTCAATAAAGCTGGCTGTGCACGTTCACTGAAGAACTGGAATACAACATCCAATGGATATCACCCCGACCTGTTGGTCTAATACACGCAGTAACAAAGAAACACATCCCAAGGGAATACAGGAAGGATTATATCCCCGGATAAAGCCTAAGGTGCAATGAACTCTATGAATCTTACAAGTCCAGCCAAGACCCAGAGGTCACAGATGAAGTCCTAAAGACAGACACAGCAGAAAAGAGAAATAGACCAACCTCATGAAGAGCTTTAACTTGAAAACATGACCCAAAAAAGCATGGTTTCTCCTACGTAAATTGGACACTAGCTCTACAGCCATACGCGTTAAGGAAGGCGACGTGAAACCTCACCAAATAGCATCCAGAATTATGAACCTCTTTCTTCTTCTTCTTCATTTGTGCCTGTTTCGCTTTCACAATACTTGTACCGACCATCTTTTCTTGGGCCTTCGTATGTCTCTGCGTCCTGCTGGTCTGTACTTAAAAGCCAGTTTCGGAATTCTTAAATAGTCCATTCGATTAACGTGTTGTGCGCAGAGCTGGGCAGTGATTAATTACTTTTTAATTAAATTACTAAGTCAATTCTTTTTTGTTTGTTTTCCTTGGAATTGAATTACTTTTCAAAATGCGGTAATTGTAATTCGGAATTGCCATCTTTGTTAGAAAGTACTTGAAAATTACTTTTTAAAAGTAATTAATTACTGCATTCAATTACTCAATTACTTTCGTGTAATTAAATTACTCTAAAGTATTTAAATTACTTGTGGTAATTGAAATTACTCGAGGTAATTAAATCACTTTGTGGTATTTCAATTACTAAATTACTGACCTCGATAGGGTGCCAAATCTCCAGAATGCAGAAAACAAGATAAGGTTTTACTAAGTTACATATTAAGCAAATCGCAGGGTATTCCCCGCGCAATATAAGCCTACTTTATTATTTCCTCTGACGAGTCGAATAACAGCAACTTCTGCATTTTGTATGACGCGTCCACGAGCATTAGTGCGTGTATCTATAGCTTGTAATAGTGACAATAATATTTCTTGTGAGAGACGCCAAGTGTAAGACGCTATAAGAATATTTGCGGTAAGTACAGCTGATTGCAAATAAAACTGGGACAGCTAATATGTAATATTGTAATATGAAGTACAATAACATACTAAATACTCGTAATTATGTTCCTTTTCTTATGCTTCTATCTTTAATAATATTTTATGTATTCACCTACGGAAATATAAGTTAGAGAAAGTTTCACACGTTATTAAAAACGCAAAAAGTAGTCTCAAGACTTGTCCCACTTTTATTTGCAATCAGCTGTACATTACAGATTACAATACCTACGGTAAAATATAAATTTTAAATAGCTTCATTAGACGATATTGGTTCATAATGATTATTTATTCATTTCAATTTGCATGTTTTAAACGATCCGTGCAAGTGTAACAGACGTTAAGTCCAAAAAATTACGTTTTTGAGTGAGGAATTGAACTAAACGGACAAAATCCGATAACAACATTTAAACACCGGAAAACACATATATAAAATGTACCTAATTGCGAAATCCCATGTCTGCTTGACTCAAAAATGCATTATGGCGTATGGTAATTTTAAAACGCCGCCGCATAAGTCTACCGCATTTTTGCATTGAACACTTTGTAAATTATTCATTCTTTGTCGCTTTCTTGCCTTGTAATACTTCTATGCTGCTTTGTATACTGGCACTAGTGCATAATTTTTATGGCCTGCTGCAGCATGTTAGCTTCGATTATTATTAAAAACCCTCTTGCTCATTACGAGACATTCAAATATTGGCTTCTTGATGATTTTACACAAAATTCCATTTAGTTTTTTAAAAGAACGGTGTATAGTGACCCAATTTACGTAATTTCAGATATGTTATTGCCCTAAACTTAAAATCATTAGGTATTATTAAAGATGTTAATAACATTTTGAAATTTGAAGTAAAAATATGAAAGCGTTCACAGTAAGTTTCTTATTCGGCGTGTTCAAAAAGAAATTACTTAAGTGTTGGCCATGGAATATAAAAGTATTGGAAACAGCAAGCTTTAGAATTCATTAACATCATCACTGTTGTTGCTGTCATAAGTTTATATTATACGTTGATATCGCGATTGAAAATTCTAAAAATTGCCATGGCCAACCCTTATGTAATTTATTTTTGAGCACATAGTATAAAGGTCACTTGAATGTAAAAATGACTTTATTGTTACGTGCTTGAGTAAATGTCTTTTGTTTTTGTATCTAAAGTACGAATTCTTATTTCAATCAGCCGTTTTCAACTAGGTTTATCAGTCATCTATCAACTTTCAACGGTTCCTGATCAACACCAAATTGATATTTTGTTTTAAAATTTCAGAAGTTACATAACACATTTTTAATAACTATTTGTATTACTAGAGAGGAAAATGTATCATTTCCTCCCGCAGATGTAGTTTAGTTCTTCAGAGTTTGCGAGAACAGTACCTAATCAATTTATTGTAATCACGCAAGGGATGAAATGACGTTTTAATACAGAGTTATACATACAACACTTTTACATTTTATGATGAGGCTATCTCTTGTAATCAGCTGCGTTCAAAAATATTTAAATATGAAAACTAGGAGACTAGTTGATTTATTATTAATCACATTGTCTTCCGTCTCTAATGGCAACGGCAGTCAATGTATTATATTCCCTCCCACTGCCATTGGAAACCAACCAGGGAACCAAACGTATATTTTCGGGAAACCCCGAACACGCGACAGAAAATTTCACTTTCGAATAAAGTGGTAAAAAAGGTATTTTCGAACAGAGTCAATAAAAAATGCTCAAGTTGCGCTAATTGGATCGTTCTTCTACAAAATCTAAATAGAAATTTGCTGTCAAACACTTAAGAAATTCAATGCCCTGTATACTTAGGTAAGTTACATATTTTCGTCATTCAGCCTCATGTTAAGCATATTTAATAGTAGATTCTTCTACAAGTTAAGACAAGTGAACGTTTTTCAACGTTTAATTTACGAGCGAGTGATGCAAAGGGAGTGGATTAATTTATCACGAACATGGAAAAATCACTTTTATAACATATTCAGCGTGCTATTTTTTCTAATATTACAAAATCTACCCAAAATTAAATTCGGCATTTCTTCATATTCGAATATTTTTTTTTAAATTGGCAGTGAAGAACGTCGAAATCGTCAAATAAAATACGAGAAATCGGCAGTGAAGTAACCCATTGTTTTACAACTTTTTGTAGGCGGCTGGGCGACAGGTAAACGTCAACCGACGTCAACGTAACCTATAACAGTTGGTTAAAATGTTGTAACTTCGCTATTTCTCGATTTAAAAAACAATGTACCCCTGGGCACTGGAAGTTCCATTTCAATCCTTGTGTGGTTTATTTGCTTTGGCCCTTCGGGCCTCGGCAACTAAATACACAATTGTGATAAAAAGCTCAACTTTAGTGATAACTTATGTGGAAACTAATATAAAAAATCTGGTGTGATACACGCACACAACTTCCTTTTACAGTGATCTTATAATTAGCCAAAAATTTGATTTAAAATTTTTAAGCATTTGTCAAAAATTTTCAAAATACAAATTCTGCAAAAACGGTACAAAATAGAGCGTTAGTTGAAGAGACACATTTTCTCTAGAATTTTAAGCTGGATTTAAAAATGTAATAATATACCGGGTGTTTTATTTAAAATAGGAGTTAATAAAAAATAGAAGAAAAACAACAAAAGAAACCCATTTTAGAAGTATTCCACTGGAAAATCACCTATCTCACATCAATAGACATTCAAAATGTAATAAAAATGTGACGTTTGAAAAAATCGTTAGTGCCGTTTTTGAAAAAATAAAAAACTGAAAAATCACAAGAGGAAACACCTATTTCCGGTTATGCGATTTTCTTCAAAAGCTTGCTGTCGCATCTACATAGTACACAAAACTTACATATGAAGTTTCAACGCCATACCTCTTTTCGTTTTTCAGATATTCTGTTCACAGACAGACCAATGAAAAAAATGTTTTTTTGGGTTCAGGGGACTCGAAAACGTGAAGATCTGTTGAAAACTCAATTTCGAATTTTTGGGGTGAATCCAATACTTCCTTTATTGTAAAAGGAAGTAAAAATATATAGATTTGATTTTCCAAGTCCCTATACCGTCGTACTGAAGGGACTTTGTACTAAAGTATATTAGGTTTAATCGGTTTATTATAACCTAAGGAATCTATGCCAAATCGGTGTCTCATTTTTTTGGGACACCCTGTATACTTGTTATCCTTGAATTTATTAATTTACTTACATCTTAAATCAAAACAAACTAAAAACTTTTGGTTTTGGTGAACGGTGCATGTAGCTAGAAAAACCTTCAAGAGTGATAAAGTATTACGTTACTATAGTTAACAAACCATAAAAATTAAGCATTTTTAGATTAAGATTACGAATCGACACGACACTAATGATAGTTGCAACTTGCAAGAAAATTCTACTAAATACAACTATATGACAATAATTTTTATTGAAAGTAATTGAAAAAGTAATTGGTGTACAATTACAATTACTAAGTAAGTGGTAATTGAATTACTATTTCCTGTGAGTAATTGAATCTTTGGTAATTAAATTACTACATTGGGCAGTAATTGGTAATTAGTAATTAATTACTTTTTAAAAGTAATTTGCCCAGCTCTGGCTTGTGCGCAATTAATTAGTCCAATATTGTTGTATTTTGTCAGTCATGGCATGAATGTTTAGTTCATCTCGTATGTCCGCGTTTCGTATTTGATCCTGTCTTGTACAGCCTTTTGCCCGTCTGAGAAAATTCATTTCTGTTGCTTCGATTCGGCTTTGTTCTTTTTTAGAGGTTGTTAATGCTCTTACAGCCAGTCTTATAAAGGCCACTAATCTGACGTTAACTTTAATTCGCTCCTAAAATAAACAAAAGCGCATCAAAACGTAAGTGCTTATGACATGTTATTCATTAGTAAACAAATTTTGATGCGCTTTTGTTTATTTTAACAGCGAATTAAAGTTAACGTCAGATTACTGGCCTTTATAAGACTGGCTGTTAGTTTAACACTTTCGCTTATCTAATGATAATTTCAATATTGTACGCTAGTAAAGTATATTTGATGTAATTTCCGATTAACATGAGCGCCAACAAGTTTTTCTAAGTTCAACAAATATACTTAGACTAGCTGAAACCCACGGCATATGCCGCATTTAAAATGTACGACGACTTTAATAACTTTTGTTGCACTAAAGAGAGTTTTATAAGAACGCTAGAGATTGGCAGTAAGGAAAAGTTCCAAAAAATATTTTTTCAAATGGAAAGTCTCTGGAAAGGAAACGCTCGCCTCTGGAAGGCGTCCTAATTAATACGACGTTGTTGGAACGCAGTAAAAAAAATTGCGGAAAGAATTGTTCGAGAAGTTAAGAAAAGTGTGAGTTTTCCGGTGAATGTAAAAGTTTTACGTGAGCATGGAAGAATGACGTGACATTACAAAAAAAAAATTCTTTTACACACGTCTACTATGGCAAATGCTACACCAAATACATACAATATATACAGTTCACATTTAATTATATATATTTATTCCTAATTCAGTACGTAAAACATGCTTAGAGCCATGTTTTTGATAACGGTGATAAAACTTAGATTACATTTAGATTTTAGTTTATTGGCATACATGTTTAACGTCAGCGTACAAACAATTTCCAGAGTATTTTATACCACATTGAATATTATGTATCTTCGGATGAAAAATGTTATTATTTGGCCTGAACGAGATCAGCTGATTAAATCAATGCCAGAATGCTTCAAGGTAGCATTTGGCAACAAGATTTCAGTAATAATCGATTGTTTTGAGATGAGAGTGGAAAAATTAAGTAGCCTTGAAGTACAATGTACTACATGATCTACGTACAAACAACATAATACGGTAAAGGTACTAATAGGCATCACTCCTCCTGGATCAATATCATTTGTATCACATGGATATGGTGGCAGAATAAGCGATAAAGGTCCAACATTTGTGGGATTTTAAACAATCTCTTGCCAGAAGATTTTGTATTGGCAGATCGTGGCTTTTTAATAAATGACTCCGTAGGACTACATATGGCCACAGTGATTACGCCTGCTTTTCTAAAAGGGAAACGGCAGCTCGATCCAAGGGATATAGAATCAACCAGGAATATAGCAAGCGTGAGGTAGTGCAAGTATATTGTTACAATAATTATCTTAATTATATATTTTTTTCAGAATACACGTCAAACGCGTTATTGGTGTCCTTTGTCAAAAAAATACAGCTCTTCACGAAACGATGCCTATGTTCCTGGCGAAAAAGAAAACTGACGATGTTGCTGTGGTAGATCAGATATTAACAGTTTCTTGTGCCCTCGTAAATTTATGCCCTCCTATAATTGTATAATTATGAAATAAATTGTATTGACAAAGTTAATCTAATTATTTTTACTTTAATAATAATAATAATATCTACAAAATTATTAAAATTAGTTAATTAAGGATCTAACGTTAATACTATCCACCACCATTTATTATATAATGTAAAATTATTTGATTATCTTTTTCTGCATGTGGCCAATTAATAAAAAGCAAAATTACAATATCACATAGCAAAAATTGTTAAATAGTACCTATACGATAAGAAACATAAGGATATTTCGAAACTATGTAAGCTACATTAACAATCAATAAAATTACACATGCTGTCTACACAACATAAAAGAATAATTAATGTCTAAATTAAGTATGAAAAATAATTTTTCCGTTGACCGCTTCTTAATTTCAATATTAATGAATTATTTTTCAAAAAAGGGATGGATTAATAGAAGTCATTAATACACTGTTTTTGATTAATCCACTCTTTTTCATTAATTAACTGTGTTTGTGATTTTGACGTTTTGATGATATTTTGCATGGAGGTTAGTTCTATTAATCAAATTTTTCGCCACAAAAAAGATTTTGCGGTCAACGAAAAAATTTTGTAATCACCTCGTTTGTTAATGGGCGATTAATACTCTCAACTATTAAAGGCACTCACTCGCTATCGCTCGTTCGTGCTTTAAACAGTTTCGATTATTAATCGCCTTCATTAACACACTTGTTGGTTAAATAACTATTAATGCATAAAGCATAACGGATATTTTGAAGCTATTTAATATTTATTTATTGTGACATCTCTAACAGGTGTTACCCTTATTACAAGAGATGCAGTGTAGATATATTCTGCTATATGCAGGTATGCATGCGTTATAGCATGTAAATTAACACGTTGACCGCCATGTAAAGCACGAGTGCATCGCATGGCTCCTTAATATATGGGCCACGTCACTCACATGTGTTTCGCATGTTACTTTCACTCTAGGCCACGCAGCTCACATTTGCGCTGCACTATAGTCGTATTCTTATGAGAGATTAAGGAGTATGGCCTGGGAAACAAAACCTATGTGTTGGCCCGGCTCTAGACTAAATTTAAGACATTTTATACCTTATTTATAACATTTTTGACATGTATAAGCAAAAACGTTGTGGCCCCAGATATTCGAAAAATTTTTACTTATACGGCGGTCAACGTGTTAAAATTAAAATAATCATCCTAACTAAAATAAACTTTAATCATGGTTGCAGAAGATGGATCGACGCCGTAACTTGCTACTATGACTTCCCGTACTGATTGGTAAATTTAAGTCTTAAAAATTTGTTACATCAATAGTTCATTTTGTTTCATTTTAGTTATAATACTTTTTTACAACAGATGCAAACATACTGTATGGAGCTGACAAATCAATGTTGAGCAGTATGTAAATTTGATTCACAAGCTTTAATATATCAGTAATCGGAATTCTGGTATAAAAAGAAGGTACAAAGAATAACGGTGAAAAACGAACAGGCCTAGCGGGTACTCTTAAAGTTAATAGCGAAAGCAGCTTGCTATCGTTAATCTTATTATTCCATAATTTATAACAAAATTTTAATAAATTTAAGGTACATAAACAATCAAAATATTTACATAACAGTACAAAATAACAGAATAACTAATGTCTAAATTAAGTATGAAAAAGAATCGCAATGGATAAAGTATAAAGAATATTTCGAAGCCATTTATGCTAAATAAACAATCAACATATTTACAAATTCTATCAACACAGAATAACAAAATAATTTTATTTATATACTGCTCCACAAATGTACTGGACCACCCATAAAAAATGTATTTATTACATTACGTCACAATATATATATATACAGTGTGTCCCCGGATAGGTGAAACGACTCTTGTGAAAGGTAAAAAATTCTCGATTTAAATTTAAATTTTTTGGGGTTCAGCCCTGCTTGGTTAAAGGCGAATTTCTAACATCATTTCAGTTTTGAAAAATCAAGAACGCCTTGGAAATTTTCAAAAAATCTATTTTTCTGTAAGGTAAAGTACCCTTTATGTGGCAAATACGACAAAAAGTTATAAAGAAAAGTTGTTTAGAATCAACATCTAGGCCCCTATACCAAATTTCAAAATCCGCGGCCAACTTTGATTTCTCACATTTTCTTTCAAGTTTATTTTCCAAATCAAAGAATTTTATTTTTAACAAAGTTTTTTTATTATGAAATAAAAAGCGTTGTTAAAAGTATTTGTTTTTCCAATAAAAATCTTTGTTAAAACTAAAATTCTTTGATTTGGGACCTAAACATAAAAAGAAATTGAGAGATCAAATTTGGCTGAGGATTTTGAAATTTGGTATAGGGGCTTATGTGTTGATTCTAAACAACTTTTTTTAATAACTTTTTGTCGTATTTGCCACATATAAGGTACTTTACCTCACAGAAAAATAGGTTTTTTTAAAATATCCAAGGCATACTTGACTTTTCAGAACTGAAATTATGTTGGAAATTCGCCTTTAACCAAGCAGGGCTGAACCCCAAAAAATTTAAATTTAAATCGAGAATTTTTTACCTTTCACAAGAGTCGTTTCACCCATCCGGGGACACACTGTATATAAAAGCTTTTGTTTTATAGTATACTCATATTAAGCATATTTAATTTCACTATTCTCAAATATCATCTGAAGAATTAACAAAATCATATTAATAAAATTAAAAAATTATGAAACTATAAAAAACTATATTTCACAAAAATAAGAGGAATCACAAAAAAAAGGTTAATTAATAGTTCTTTGAGTCTCTCCAGAACGTTTAAAAATCTTTGGCAACAATTCGGCATACTTTGTATGCAATGTGCTATCAATATTTGGGCAAAATTCAAAATTTTAAAATTATAATATTTTATTAATGGACTTACTTTTCTTTAAACAGATTTATGAAAAGAAATGCTTTTATAGTGACACAATCATGAAAGGTTACCAAAAATTTCATGACTGCCCTTTTGGAAAATATTTTTAAAAATTGCACCAATATATGCTAATGGTCCAGTTCATTTGTGGAGCAGTATATTTACAGAGTTCACATAACCACTTTCCTTTAGGAATTTTTTTAATTGTAGGCATGCTGAATGGTACCATTTTATTCTACATTTTCTGTCATAACATTTTACCATTTGTTCGCCGTCGTCTGGTTTCCTACAGTAACACCATAGCTGCAATCCATAATTAAAATAAGTATATAACATTGTAACATATAATTCACAAAAATACAAACCTCTTCATCATATGTGCCTATTACGATGTCACTGGAAATTGAACCAACACCTATAGCTCGCATGTCCATGGGGATGTCGTCTGAACTTGGACCAGCACTCGTAGATGGCATATCCATGGCGATGTCACTACAACTTGAATCCAAACCAGTGGTCATAGATGGCAGAACTAATGTTAGAATCTAGTAATTTCCAAGTTTTGTATTGGTAACATTTTTGACATCTATCATATTGACATTAAATTGTTAACCTTATTTAAGCTAAACGACACAATAAATCGGAGGCGTACTCAACATTGTGGTATGGCACATTTCAAAACAGAATTAACAACACATACAAAAATAGCGACAATAGCAATAACAAAATAACAGAATTAACAAAATCAACAGCAATTTTCACACTTTGACTTGCACAATATCGCAAGATAGTCCAGTTACATTAGACGGACAACCGCAGCATCTGCCGAAAAAATCCAATTGAGCTGAAATTTTGCATACACCTTTATTTTGACATTTCAAATAACATCTCAAAAGTCCCCATCGATATTGCGCTTGCGTTTTGAGTTATTCAAGGTCAAATGTCACAGAAATAAGTTTTTCGCAAATATCTCGCTTTCTATGGGTCTTATGTGTGCAGTAAAACAGCGATGTCGTAACCTCACATCATCATTAAAAGTGTTTATTTTTGTGGAAATTTATATTTATTTGATATGGATAATATATTTCAGATATTTGATGATCTCTTAACTGATGATGAAGATGTAATAAGTGTTTCATTTTACTTCTCTGAAAACACCTTGTTTTCATCTGTTTTTGCAATGACGTAAATGTGGCTTTTTCAGAACTTTTCCCGATGTCCGATTTTTTTCCGTGCTCTAAATTAATAAGAAATAAATCGTTGCTATTGAAATGTTAATCGTGTTTGGTACTATTTTTACGATGTATTATTATTACTTTGAAAATACCTTTCCTACGTTGTTTTTAGATAAGTATAATAAAAAATATCGTTCATTATAATCATTATACACCCAGAAATGGATTTTTCCAGACTCGTAATGAAATATACTACGTATTATTGAAATGTCTCGTAGACCAAAAGTATTTCGTGTAATAGAATTCATTTGGAAATGTGGGATGATATGGAATTTATAGACAGATTTAGGCTATCGAAAGCCACAATTTTATTAGTAATAGATACTATCCTATAGGTAGACCAATCTAACTGTGAGGGTTTGTGTCGTTACGATTTTCTTACCGAATCTGCATTCGAGCATTAATTCATATCCGGAAATTATTTTTTACTTTTCGTGCATTTCAACAACGTCCAAATTAATAGGAAAAAATGTCCAGAAAGAATTAATGCTCTTATGAGATTATACCATTCATAATGCACAAAATCCCTATTCAGGCCACGTATTAATAAGTGAAAACACCGTGGTGTTATCGTTTTGGTGTTTTCAATTTTGAGCTGTCAGCTGTCAATGTCATGCCATTTCCAACAAATTTTTTAGGATACGCATTAATAGAATATTGTATGTTAAGAGCTGAAAGTGCATTCTTGCCGCTTGCGCATGAATATTGCTGGTTGAGACGAAGTCGAAACCAGCAATCATGCAAAAGCGGCAAGCGCACTTTTAGCTCGAAATATACATACTATTTTTTCGACGACTGAGCATATTATTAAAGGAAAATATCAAATTTCATTTTATCCCAAAAATTAATTGACAATCAAGTTAACATTACTCGCGCAGTCTATGACATGTGACGCGATTATTTCAACAAATGATGGGCGTTTTCAAGGAAACATTCGGACGTGGCTACCTATTTTGTTCACGCGGAAACTCAAAACGCTCGGCGAGCGGCAAAGTGATGAAAACGCACGCTCAGCGGCAAATGTCAACTTTCTGTTGTCAAATGACAGTGAGAAAAATGTAATTTCGATGTCAGTCGTCAAAAAATACATTTTTAGTGTAATTCCCTTATTGATATTCATGGTATAATTTAATCGAATACTCACTCGACGACTTTAAGAATTATGAAATACTTTTGCTTACAAACTCAACGGGTTGCTTTGTAGAAACACCACTCGCCTTCGGCTCGTGATGTTTCTAAGCAACCCGTTTCGTGAGAAAGCAAAAGTATTTTTGATAATTCACAGTCGTCTCGTGGTATTATTACTGATAATAAATAAATAAAATAAAATCTCATATACTTCCCCATATAGAATTTGACAGCAAAATAAACGCGAAGTTAGTTATTTGGCAATTAGTGCTACCAACTTTGCAAATGTTTTACAATTAACTCGTCAAAAAAAATCTGGTGTGATATACTGACACAACTTCCGTTTACAGAGATCTTATAATTAGCCAAACATGTTTGTTAGCTATTTTCTGAGGCTAGGTTTAGAGTATCACATTAATCACGAATGTCGCTGCACGAAAATTTGTATTGCAAGACGTGCTAACAAAAACTTTTGCTTTTAATTACTATGTTTCTGAATTAAATTCCCCATAAATCAAAGCTACATTTAGTTAATTTTTACCTGTTTTACGAAAACCAAAATGGAGACACACTGTTTTACAATCGATAACGAATTTTTAAAATTATTTTACTAAATAACCGTAGATGTGCGTAGTAATTAATTAATTTTATTATCTACACTTTATCACTGAATTTCGTCAACATGGTGCCTGATAAATGGTCCTCGTTCTTAAACTCTTGGAATTTTCCTTTTGATCTATAATTAAAACACCAGATAATCATCCCTTTTTAGCAGTAGCCTCTTTGTGTTTACTTAATCAACGATTTTAATACATAAGTAAGAAGGAAAATGACATTTTCACCGTAAAAACTGTCTTTTTATAAATATGCAAGATTTTAACGTGTTGTTTTTTTAACCTGTTTATATATGTAGACTGAAGAAGGCACTAAGTGCTGAAATATATTTCTACCTCACAATTTTGACCAGTTCTTTCACCGCAGGAAGGCGTTTCAACTGTAAATAGCTGCTAATTCGTCCTTAACATGTTTTAACATTAACCTCAGCCAGCTACTATGTATTAATTATTAATCAGGAAGTTAAACAATGCTAATAAAATGCAGGTTATGTTTATGTTTTCATTTTGCGTCATGCTCTGCAGTTTAGTTTGATTACG
Source organism: Agriotes lineatus (assembly GCA_940337035.1). Classification (NCBI taxonomy): domain Eukaryota; kingdom Metazoa; phylum Arthropoda; class Insecta; order Coleoptera; family Elateridae; genus Agriotes; species Agriotes lineatus. The sequence goes on from CALNHX010007363.1 coordinate 40,322, forward strand.
ATACTTCTGCACATTTTTACACCCATATTTACCAGAAAATGTAGAACAACTTCTAAATAATGTACAGTCTTATGCAAATAAATCTGGGACAATGGTTTTTTCATATGTAGGTTGAGTTGAGAATTGAAGAATATCTCCATGGATTTTCTGCTACCAGAAAGAGCTACATTTTCATTTACGTGTCAAAATTTAACGTAACTCGTTCTGATAGCAGGAAATCCATGGAGATATGCTTCAAATCTTAACTCAATTTACATATAAAAAAAAACCATTGTCCCAGATTTATTTGCACACGACTCTACATGAAAAGTCAGCGCAAAATGTAGCAGCCAATTTTCTGTTTGAAACAATGCTTAATATTTTTTTTATAAAATGCGTAAAATGTAGCGTCGTGTCATAGAGGCTTTACATACAAATGTTTACAAACCTCGGCCGTAGATGTTGATGGCAGGGGTTCGAAACGTGCAAAAACATTTGCAGGATTAGAAGATCTAAGAATAGTAGGAGTTGTATTCGTTTCAAATAACGCACCTGTAAAATATTATGTGATTAACAAACAACAATATTTTATGACTATTCGTTATTACCTGAAGAACAACTCACATGTTTACTAACCTCGGCCGTAGATGTTGATGGTAGGGGTTCAAACCCTGCAGAAACATTTGCAGGATTAGACGATCTAAGAAAAGTAGGTGTTGCATTCGTGTTGCCGTTGACGCTGATGAAGGCCGTGGTGTTTGACATAAAGCACCTAAAATTATTTTGTATTAAACGATAAATCGATAGTCAATTTGCTAATTGTTTATTATGGTAAACGATATATAACAGTATTGAATATGTACAAACCTGAATTTAAATCACCAAACAATGTTGGAATTGCTGTTTTCTTCAGGCGATTTTTAAGCAGACTGGAGAACATTGATTCTTCAAAATGTGCGCTACACAGCCTATAATCGTACCAATTTATACAGGAAGTTTCTTTGGATTCTTCCAAACCGCAGCTAGTAATCCAAATCAAACATCTTAAAAAATAGCCTTTTTTAGTGTTTCCGGGATTTATATACGTGCATACATAAATAAATATACAAAGGTACTATATAAAAACGCTTCAATATAACAACTTACCTTTGCCAGTCTTTTGGGAACCGAAAATAGCAAACTTCTGCATTTACGATTGCACTGTTATTGCACAAAGGCGATGCACACATCTTGTACCCACCGTAATGATACTCTGCCATCACAAACGTAAACGACAAACGACGAGGGAAGTTTTGCGTAAAGCCTTTTACAGTTTAATAACGCAAACAAATTGCACGTAAACGAGAAAGTAGGTTATGGCGTCAACGTCAACAATGATTATGTCAACTGTTCACAGCCTCCTTGTGCGTGTAATAACAGTGTTGTCAGACGTCCTCAAAATATTGTACAATAATTAAAGGAAAACAACATAACACTAAACACTATGTTTGTACCGGGTGGCCATAAATATCTGATATCACATTACCTTTGGAATCAACACCGCTTTATTAAAGTGAGGAATCCAACTAAGCTAAATGTCATCACAACTAAAATTCCTATCTGTCAAAAATTATTACAAACTGCAATAAGTAATGGAATTAGAACAGGAGATTTTTATAATCGAGTTGCAGGTTAAACTGCAGAATCCGGGGCACATTTCCCTCCTCTTATTGCATTTTATTACATTACATAAGTACCAATACTTATTGTAATTGAAATATAATACTAACCCATCATTTATAAGTAGCTAATTCCATTGCTACCGGGATCTCAGGTATTTATGGCCAGCCGGTAGTATTAATGTTTATTTATAATACACTTCTGCGAAAATTTATTCTCTTGCTTTACTTGCAGTTTCCAGTTTCTTAGTATTAAATGAGGATACTGTATTAAGTGAGGATACTGTACGAAATAAATAAGATTGACGCCGTATTTTGTCTGCCAATTCCGCTTTGCCTGGCTGATCTGCTAATTTATTTTTGACAGTTTCGTCTAATCTAATAAATGAGGATGAAAATGTACCAGAAATATTTTAAAAATATACTTTTGCAGAAACGGTTTCAGAATGTACCAGATTCGTAGAATTGTACCAGGTCTGGCAACGCTGCTAATATTAAGACCACGCCCACAATTGTACCTGCACATAGACCACGAGTTGAAATGTTTGACCTTGGGAATTGTTCTGCTTTATTATAGAGTTATGATGTCGGCGTTTACATCGCCATTTAGAATGACACTATAATAAAGTTTTGAAGATCTTTTAATGCTTTTTCTACAAGGGGATTTTTAAGTTGATTCTTTCCATTTACCAGTAAATAAAGCTAAACAAAATAAGCGTTTCTTTTCATTTACCACTTTTCCGAAATATTAAAATTAAAGGAGGTACAGGGTGTTACAGTTTCACAGTAAAAACTAAACTTTGGCGTAAAGGTGGCTGGACGATTTTATTTTTGTTTATCTCTATTGTCAAGCAATAACCTGTAACTGGTTTTTCGTTGTAATTTTATTAATGTTATTGCAACAATAATGGTTCATGTTATGAAAATAATAGATTAGTGAATATGCTTATTATTTACTGGCAGTTTCGTCAAAATGCCGCTGCCTCATCGCTCTTATACGCGGAATGCATGTGTAGAAGCGATTGTTGATAATTTTTAACATGTCATTTAAGTTAGATTAAATTTAGTTAATTTTTTTAAGTAATTTTAGTTCTTAATTTGAAACTTTAACACCCTGTAGCTCCGTTAGTTTTGCTATTTCGCAAAAATGGTAAATGAAAGGAATGCTTATTTTTTTTAGCTTTATATCCTGTTACACGGAAAGAATCAAGGTAAAAATCACCCTGTATTATGAAGTTATGTTTATGTATATATGTTTATTCAAAAAATAAAGGTTTATAGAAATATACAAAATGAAAAACACTACATTAAAATGTGACAGTTTATTTATTCCATAATACAAATATATTTGTAATAATCCAAAAACGAGGGGGGGGGGGTCATGTTCGCACAGTGATTGGTCACGTACATCTTCTTAATGGCGTCGAGTATCGAGTGATCAAAATAAATTTCAGATCGAGTTGTCCGATGTTACATTACGATTTAAAAAACCAAAGAACCATATGAAACAAGAATTTATTTAAAACTACGACGTAAGAAAAGATTTAAGAAACAAAAGATCCATATTAAAAAAGAGTTTTTTTTAACTAAAACGTAAGAAAAGATATAAAAAACTAAAGATCCATATGAAAAAAAAACCTTTTTTTAAAGTAAAACGTAAGAAAAGAATTAAGAAACAAAGAATCCATATGAAAAAAGAGGTTTTTAATGAGGAAACGTAAGAAAAGATTTAAAAAACAAAATATACACATGAAAAAGGAGGTTCTTTAACAGGAAAGCGATAAGAAAGATTTAACCGGAAAAAACACATGAAAAAAGAAGTTTTTTACAGGAAAACGTAAGAAAAGATTTAAAAAACGAATTATGTTTACGAACAAATAAGAGAAAATAAAATAAGGTTTAAAGTCAGGAATTGTAGTTTAAAAAGAATTAATTAAATTTCCGCAGAAAACAATAAACATCCGTACGCGTGACAATAAATCGCGTTGCGACCAACAAACCAAGAAGTAGTAGCTGCTCGCGCCCACGAGTTTAAAACCAAATCTAAAAATATCGATGGCGCCCAAGGTCCGAAAACTGCTTGAATCCAAACGGCCGGATGTTATGTACAAGATGAAGCACGAAACTCGCTGGCGAATTTCGAGAACTCGGCTGCAGAAACAGAGAGAGACAGAGATCGAACGATTTTGTTCGAGTAGCAAGGAGCAGCTGGTGTACGCGTGTCCGGGGCACTAAAAAGGAAAACGAGATTTGCATGTGCGAGCGACAGAGAGTAGGTAGCGAGTTCGAAGCCGGTTCGGGGCAAGCTTTTTAAAAATCATTCAAATTGCGTATGCAAATACCTAAGCCGTACCATCTCGAAAACTAAAATTGGGCGTCTTAGGAGCCTTTTCTTTGGCAAATTCGATAGAATGGGCAACGTCCACTTCCATACAATTTTAAATATCGAGCGGACCAACGGCCGAAGTCCGAGAATTGCGAAAGACGCAAGCGCAAGCAAAACAAACGGCGCCGTATGTTATACCAAAAAGCATATATTTCTGAATTATTATAATTCCTATATATCTGACGAATTTCTGTCATTTCAATAAAAGTAGGAAGTTTGAGCTGCAATGTTAACGGAGAAAAACTAAAGTATATAACACCGTTTGGAATATGTTTTAAATCTGGTAAAACCGCTAATCGATTTAGTCGAAGCAATCTTTAGAATGGTTTGTTTGTGGAATACCTTGATAGGATTTAACTGGTTACCTAGTTTACAGAGGGCCTAAAACTGCGATCCTAGGGGACGAGTAATTTCGAGGTAGACGCAGGTAAACCTCGGGGCTGAAGTTCTTCATGTTAAATGTTCTTTGCTCAAACAGAAACAAGAACGCATCTGCACTTCTTAAATTCTCCGTTCTAAGTGGTTTCTATACGCGGCAGACGATTAAATAGCCGAAAAGAGTAATTTAAATGTTTCTTTACATCAAATTCTGCTAGCTTTATGTTGTGAGGATTAAAATAAATAAATTATGTTTTCTTAACACCATGTCATCGCTCCTGTTAGAAGTAATGTGAATATTCTATGGTTAAATCTATGTACCGCGAATGTGAGACAGTGAAAGGAAGGCTTCTTATAACATAAAGGTGAGTATATTGACACATTTTATCCAACTTGAAAACATCGAATATTATGTTACATCAAAGTACTGTACGTCATTGGCATCCGAAGTTTATCTACTTTTTCATGTTTGCTGTTATGCTGCACTTGTTGCACCTTTGAACGGGTAGTTTTACAGCTATTTTTTAAATGTTGAGGAGGTACTGTAAGATGATCCTACGTTTCGCAGTCCTCATCGAGCATGTGATGTAATTCTTGACGATGTGGTAAGAAGTGACATACAAAGTTCTTCTAGAAGTGCAAGTACACACCTTTTGAACACCTTAAATTCAATTTCAAGTAGTTCATTGACTTCTGGAAGTAAACTCAACGGGAAACACTTTTGGGATTTTTTGGGTCAACACTGGGTTTTTAGTTTCTTAAACCGGGAAGGATTTACGAATGCTTCATCAACCTTGGATAGGGGTTTTCCTCTCTTGAAAGCAGGTGCTGGTGCTTTTTGAGTGACCCCCGAGTTGAGCCTTACCCATTTTCATTTGCTCAATACCTTTCATCCGAACATGAAATTCACCTATGAATTTGAAGCAGATATATCCATTCCATTCCTCTACATCTTGATCTCTGGTAACATATTCTTAAATTTCCTAGAAGAAACATTTATTATAAACTAACTTTTACTTATACTTTTATTAATTTTTCTATCATCTCTGATAGTAATAGTCTTTATTTCTTTTTAAACAGAAAAAAAATCTCAAGGTGAGATTCAGCAAAGCTGTTCTTACACCTAACCTTGATTACAATATTGACTATACAGGCCAAAACAAAAAAATATTTATGTACATTATAAAAAGAACTGAAGTTGGGTGATAATCAAGTTCAAAGTAACTTTACAAAGACTAAAAATTAGACAGTGAATACAGAGACCAGGGTTGCTTCTTATACCTGCGAGGTTAGAAGTGATTCTTTATAATGATTTTTAAATGGTATTAGACTCATAGATCTATAGTCCGGTTTTAATTTATTAAGAACATCGATAACTTGGTATGTGAATGACGATTTAAATTTTTCCGATTTATGTTTGGGAATGGCCAATAAGCTTTTTCGACGAATATTTATATTGTGGACATCAGACCTAAAACTAATATTGTTGTACAGGTATCTTGGGCATCTATTTGTTATATCTTGTAAAACACACAAGCAGAATGGTGCAAACGTCATTTATGTGTATTTAACCAACCCGTTTCCTTTAAGTAACAAACGACTTCCGGGATTGGACATAAATTAAAGGAAACGGGTGATTTTTGAGGCTTTCACGGCCATTGTCATTAAGTAACAAACGACTTCAGCGATTGGACCGTGTCATGATTGAGATCGAAGAACTCAACGTTTCGCCCACTTTCATAAGGGGCTTCATCAGGACCAAAAAGCAAAAGAGCACGTTAACTCAACGTGTTAACCACGCCAGAGGCGAAACTCTTTGCAGGGAAGGGACATAAGAACACGGTAACTCAATGTGTGATCCACGTCAGAGGCGAAACTCGACTGACTATCGGAAGAAGAAAGACGAGAATTTATAGGCAAGCGCCGTCGCGATTCAGCAAATGCCGTCGCGGTTCAGTGGCGGAGGGCGGGGCTTAGGAATTAGCACTTTCCACATAGAAGGAAGGGGAAAGCCTTCGTCCCGATTGAGATTATTAGGGTGTTTGCAAATCTCAATGGCTTCGCGAATCTTACTGCTAAAGAAGAATGGGGATTTGCAGATGATAGAAGTTTCATCAAAAAGAATCTTATGACCAGTATCGCGTTGGTGTTCGGCGATGGCCGATGATGAAACGAGATCTGACTTGAGACAGCGCTGAATTAAATCACATTCGGAAAGCTCTTAGGAATAACGGTTACCGTGCTAGGAATATACAGTCTGCCATCAATCGCCATCTTCATCTATGGCCTCCCAAACCTCCAAAACCCGATCCTCCTGCAGCAATAGTTTAATATTAAAGTGTACAAGATGCTGAAAACGTTCAAAACTGTTGTACGTATTATTTATATAATTATTATGAATGTTCTGCTGTGTTGTAGAACTTCGCAGTAACGTTTCGCGTGTCGTATAATAAACAATAACATTACAGATGTGAACAACTTTAAAACTTTTTTTCTATACCTTGTAATTTTTTCAGATTTTGGAAATTTTATGTCAGACTTGAAAATTAGCAAAATTCATTTTCAATGCATTACGGAAGGTTGGTAAATTGTAACTTCTGTAAATTTTTTGTAAGATCTTCCTTAATCACAATTTTGGAACCTACGAAGTTTCTTCTGTAGCCTAACCCATTACATAGCTGCGATATTTGGAGCTGGCGAATTTGATAATAATAGGACGATTTTTTCATTCTTGTTGGAAGCCCAGACGATGACAGCGGTCGATATATTCAGATTTAATGGTTATATTGGCTTTCTTCTTACACAACTCTATTATTTTTTCTTCGAGATATTCTTTCTCTGTTTCAGTAACTGCAAAAATTAGCACATTATTTCTCCTTGGATATTGTTCTAATGCGTCAACATTTGCTTCGCGTGATTTAGCAATCTTTGATATTCGAGTTTCACAATCCTTCTTAAATTCCTCAAATTTAGCACTCAGATTTAAAAAAATTTTATCTGCGATCTTTGTTATAAACTGTTCAGCGTTTAAGAGCGCATTGATGGTCTCCTTTACAATATCTTTAATCACCATTTTATTTTCTCGTGTGAGACCTATCTTTTTGTGTAGATAGCGTACAACCACTAATGAGAAAAACTACACCACAATTTTAACTTAATGTCACTTATTATATCCACCTTTAACTATAAATTGCCACAGCAGAGGCGAACGCGGTTACTCCTTGGCGGCCATTGTTAATCTGAAGTTATTAGCAGGTACATATGGTAATAAACGTAACAGGTTTGCTAGAGAAAATACATTTTTTACTGTCTACCATTCCCAATTAATAACTTTTCGAGGATAATATAGGTTTTCACTTCCTCTACCTTGCTGAACAAATCTGTTGATGCTTTACCCTTATTTAGTGGCCGATTTTATACGGTTTTATGAGTTAATTTTTCACTCGACTGAAGTGAAGTGTTATTATTTAAGAAATATCCTAATTAGCATTCATGCAATTAGATTAATTCCTTAAACAGATTAAACTCGACGGGAGCTTCTGTGCAATTAATATTTACAATTCATATCAGAACCTTTGCATACCGCCCCCTTCAGTTTTATTAAAACATAATCCTTTCGCAGATTAATCCACACTCCGGGCAATTCCATTTCCAATTAGTTGTGTAGGTATGAATCCCTCGTCATTGGTTAATGATCCGATTTAAATGCGGTGCGGTTTTTTGTTCACTATTTGCAGAGGTCCTCTTTCGTCGGCATTTACAATGTACCCGCATACCGCCCGGAAACGGTGATGTTCCGGTAATGATTGAAAATCATGAGCGTAATTAGAACCGCAAGTTCTCTGAGGGGATGTTTGGAGCTTTCGAATGACTGCAGATAGAAAGCTTGCATTTTGTCCCTTGTCCCTTGTCCATTGAAAATTCAGTACTTTATTGTGCGATTCTGGAATGAGGAAATGTCAGATCAAAGGTTTAATTATTTTTTCCGAAACCTTTAGACCTCGGCGCTGGTGGCTCCCTCGATACATGTTGTAAGAGGGGCTAATTACGGTTCAGTGTTTGAATTGACACTCGACTATTTTTTGACTTACAGTTTATTACAATCCGTAGATTTTTTCATAAACTAACATTTTGGTGCAATGCCTGATAAAACAGAATAAAATGATATGAGCGTTTGTATGATAAGTTGTTACGGATGTTTATGGGCATTGAAGCTTAGGTCAATTCATAGAACCGACTTCTCTGAAAGAGTGAGAGGTACTTAACATAAAATTTAAAAAAATAGAGCTCTCTAATAGCACTACAGATTGCGTTAGAACAAGCAACTTTACGTTCTAACTACATTGGTGACAATGCATTTGCCAATGCTTTTGATATGAAACTTAGGTTGTCATTGTCCGAGTATTTCAAAATTACATAATAATGCAACATACTGTCTATACGAAGTGCATGAAAAGCACAGCTATAAAATTGTGAAGGATATCCTATTTAAAGTAACTTTTGCGTGGGCCGTGGGTTTGAAAAACCTTTTAAAGGAAACCAAAACCAGCAATATTCATAAATATATCCTAAATACAAAGCACACTCCAAATGGACCGTCTAAAAGCCAAAGTTTCTACCACCCTAATTATAATAAAATTAATCATATATAACAGCCAGTCTTATAAAGGCTACTAATCTGACGTTAACTTTAATTCGCTGTTAAAATAAACAAAAGCGCATCAAAATTTGTTTACTAATGAATAAACTGTCATAAGCACTAACGTTTTGACGCGATTTTGTTAATTTTAACAGCGAATTATAGTTAACGTCAGATTAGTGGCCTTTATAATACGGGCTGTTAAGCTATGATTTCAAGCACCAGCATTCAATAAATAGATTGACGATAAACTTTAACCACATCTAAATTACTAGACTAATGTAGCAAGTAAAGCTTATTTTAATTGAATAATATAGTATAGATGACCTTCAGTACGGAATATTGTTTCAAGACTTATATTTAAGGCTTTTATCTCTACTTTAAAAATTAAATAAGTTGTAACTTTGTATTTTGACCTACGTAGTTGTAAGCGCTTACTGCCAATGTAGGACTGTGTTCTGAATTAATCTTAAAGTTTTGATAAATCAAGCAATACAACTAGTGTGACTTAAAATATCTGAAAAATACTCTATATAGTTATGTAATTACCATAATAGGATTTATGGATTACGGTCGCTTTTCGTTCTAGTATCTTCTACAGCAGTAAACACGAAACAAAGAACTGCAGCTAAATGGCTGCAAACGAGCCGTTAAAACCACCGGTTCCTCGAATTACATTTAACCGACCAAATTACACAACGCTGTCTATAATAAACGAAAGGCTAATAAATTCGAGTAGATAAATTAATCAGCTTTAAATGCACCTTAATAAGGTTGAGTGTGGTATTAAAATGCTCAGATCTAGATCAGCTACAACATGGTTCCGTCAAATAACTCTTGCTGATGGCTGAAATCACTTATAATTTTTTTTAATTAAAAAACACAACAAAGAAAATGTCCTCCAAAAAGAAAAGATTTGTAGATCAAACTCACCCATTCTCTTAAAAGCTTTGGTATTCAAGCTTAAGACTGAACTACCCCTGTTCGCCTAAAGTTTTGGCATCCCATATCTGCAATTAAACCGCTAGTTATCATAATGTACCGTTCTCCTCCAGTATGCCACTCCATAGTTCACGATCAGGTTAAACCTTCACCGAATAGGATTACACACCCTCCAAGAGGTTGAATCGTTGTTCAGGTCAGACCGAAGCAGCCTTTCGGTACTTGTTTTTCTTTTTCTAAGCCCCGCACCTCAAGTGCCTCTTCGAGCCTTTGCCAACAACGATCTAAGAATCACCGCTTCATAGCGAAGCATTAAAATATACACTTTTGTTAACCTTTTAATTGTTTTCCTGCAACTTAGTTCACGAATAACTATTACAAGTTAGTAAGTTATAAATTATAAGTGTACAGAATTCAAATATTGATACCTACTGATAGTATTGTCAAACTATGTCAAAATTCGGCTGTAGACGAAATTAATTGATCGATAGCTAATTCCTGCAAAAATGTTCTTAATGTTTCGTAAAGCCAACACATAAAAACTCCCATAATATCTATTGTGTGCGCATCCCAAAATTTTTACTTCCTTTTACAATAAAGAAAGTATTGGATTCACCCCAAAAAATTTAAATTGCGTTTTCAACAGATCTTCACGTTTAGAGTCCCCTGAACCCAGTAAACGTGTATTTCTTCATTGGTCTGTCTGTAAATGTGTGTGTCTGTGTGACGGTGTCTGCTTGTGAACAGAATCTCTTAAAAACAAACAGAGATATGACGTTGAAACTTCATATAGACGTTTTGTGTACTATCTAAATGCCACAGCAAGCTTTTGAAGATAATCATATAACCGGATATAAGGCGTCAACGATTTTTTTCAAACGTTAAACTTTTATTACATTTTTAATGTGCATTGATGTGAGATACGTGATTTTCCAGTTGAATACCTCTAACCTGGGTTTCTGTTTTTATATACAGTGAGTTTAAAAAATACATTTGGATATTTTACCTACTTATAAATCCTAACAATTTAAACAAAAAATTCTAATAAACATCTGTCCGGTAGTGCTTCCTTTTCAAGATACAGGGTATTAAAGTTATAAAAAATCCCGTCCGCCCTTGGAATAAATAATTTAAATTGAAGTCCGCCAAATTACTAATAGCACCAATAAACCTTGAAACCCATTAGCTAAGGCGTTTTTAGATATTGAAGCATTTTAGTGTTTGTCTTAAGAGGTTCAGAGACTTGCAAAAATAAGTGTATCATTTTTTTTCTTAAAAAAGAAGCGAGTTACAAAAAAACTTAAGAAACGAAAGTTTCATTGTTAGTTTCTTTATTAAAGATAAATATGAAAATTGCAAAAATCTGCTTTGCGTGAATGTAGACGAAGCTCCGTAAGATATAATGGACATCAAGCGGTTCATATTCTGGACCGACAATGAAGTCCGAAACCATTCGTTTTAGTACAGTTGTTGAAAAGCGGGTAAGAACAATTTTAGAGTTAATAAAGTATCTACCGAATACTGAGTGGAGATGGGTTCCGTCAGTTTTGTATGCTACGGACGATGTTACAGGAGCCAAGCAAATGTCTTTTACTGCCACGGCACGATGGTTGGGTGAACCAGAATTCCTACTCGAACCCGTAAATTATTCGTAGCCAGTTGAAGATAAAAACAAGACAAAAGGCAGGGTAAACCAGAAACAGATTGAAGCACGGCATGTTATAGCTATTGCTACGAAGAATGAACCTTTCACCTAGTATCATTTGAACGTTTTTCATCCTGGATATGACTGATTTGAGCAGTACCAACCTTGATCAAGTTTGTTAGAACTATTTGTCAAGCTTAGCTATTTCCTCAGATTTTAAATTCGCAATTTAGTAATGTATTCAATATCTATTTCTCATAGGAAAGTTGTTTCCGATTCATTTAAGCCCAAATCTTTAGCTTGGCAATATTATTAAAACTTGACCTGCTGCAAGCAGTACAGTTTCTTTGTTCGCAAATTCTCAGTAAGCCGCTTGACAAAGGACGTTTGTTCGGCTGTTGAATTCTGCATGAATGATGTCATCTTGCCATTATCACGTATTAAGTGGTTCTTGACGCCGAACAGGCGGTTGTAATTTTACGTGTGAACCCCCTTGTTAAGTAAAATTGTTTCATCATTTGGATCCGTCATATGCTTAAACCCAACGAGTAGAACAAGGACGGAGCGTAGTCTCGCGCTTGCGTCAACGGCAGTTGAATTTCGAATCTGTGACTTAAGCTTCACTTCTTACCGGTCCTTGAGTTAGAACAAACGTATTTGATTTTTAGCCCCCGGTTCGCATCGCTTTGCGACCGGGGGGGGGGGGGGGCACTTGTAATGAGTCTTGTAATTTCGCTTCAAGTAATGTGCTCCGTGAATTGTGTCTTTTGAGGACCTGTTGAACTTACCGGAGTGCCTTCTTACGTAGTGGAACTGTTTCGTTACGTGAGAAATCCTTGGCGTTCTTCGTGCTGTAAACATTAACCGTTTGGGAGGCAGTTGAAGCAAGTTAAGTTAGTATGGTCGAGAGTTCTTTTTGTGGAGTTGCGAGATTCCTTACGTCTTCTATTCACCCTTCGGGGTATTCTAATTCATCTGGCCAACCCCTTATCGCGTACACCATCGAGGTTGTGTTCTGCACCACGCCCACCCATGTGATTTCTCCGTCGTTCCATTTCTTCAGGCACCTTGAGGCAGTTTGTTTGGAAAGGCGACTACCATACAGTGCCGCTCGTAATTATGCAGCCAGCTGATATTTTTCAGGTAACAAGTTTTAGTAAATTAGTTTTACTGTGTATAACAAAAAGTGATCGCTACGTCGTCGAGTGTTGAACAATTAGCGCATTTATTGTTGTAACCATGTATTTGCTGTTTGCTAAATTTACCGAATTGTAACTCGTGGCAGTTTCGTTTGCCTTGAGCCACATTAATATATTTGCAGTCAAGTTTAATGTATGTAATTAAGTTAACGTGTTGCGCAATCTAACCCAACTAATTCTTTTGAGCATTTTAAATTTAACTAGTCAATTGCATGTCCATTGTCACTTACATATATTTTACTTATTTCAATAGAGTTCATTGTCAAGTACTTATGTTTTTCGTTTGTGTGATCATAATATTTACATGCGTTTTTTTGTGTACCGTTTCAGCTGTAAGGAGTTGAACAGCTGCATCATTAAGTTATTGTTGTAAGGTAAGTCGATACTGTATAAGCCGTTCACCACCTTTTTGGGACAGAGTTGGCTATGATTTTGTCTTTTCATGTTGGACAAACTGATTCGATGATGTAGCGGATGCAACTTTTTTTTTCTGTCAGTGTCTGTTCGACATTTTCTTACCACCACATTGCCAGATTTATTATTTTAATATTCGTAAGAACATAAATGATTTATCAAATGTGTAAAAATAATTTTAATTTTCGTCAAAGGAAAAGTAAAAATGCCCAAAATAATTTTGTTACAACAAAAAATTTCCATTAAACTATGCTACTTGCAATTTAAAAAGAACAGACCAAATTTAAAAGAACGCGAGTTGATGTGGAGACTAGAGAATATCCGACAACAATGTACCTATTCAGAAAATATAACCTTAAACTGAAAACAACCTAACCTAACACAAAAAGTGTCAATTTCCATGAGGGAGTTTAGTTGCCACAGAGGTACTGCCAACAAAATTACTAGATGGTCATAGCCTCACCTGACCCAAAAAGATCGTGAACGGCTTATATGTAACTCGCCGACCGGACTCTGCCAACGAAAAGTAGCAAGGTGACTTTACTCACTTCCATTTTCAAAGTAATCTCACCTGTGTTGCGGTTGTTGTTTCCCGATTTAGTCAAAAAAATCGTGGCGTACCTTTATGTAACAGCACTTACCTCTCGTATCGGAGTACAGCCCTAAGTCGAAGGTCGTAAAGAACCCGCCCACGCGGCTGTGTTTCTAGCTGGAGCAACCCTTCCTGTTGCCGCAATCTTAACAGGGTTGGGGTCTAGTCTTTTCGGTTTATTTCCCGATCATGTCGTCTTATCGTGTCGTGGATAGCAAGTCCGGCTCTCGAGCGTATGATTTTGTTTTGCACGCTTGTGGGGTTGGATTTCTATGTCGTTGTAGCGTTTTCGTGCGGTAACAAGTTCATCCGTTTGAAATTTTCGCCAGAAAGATCTATTAATTGGTTCCACAAGTTCAGTTCGAGTGCTTTTCAAAGAAACAAACAAATTACTTTACTTTCACCACAATTGAATGAAGATAATGTTATTGTACTCGTTGGAAGAATCGATAATGTGGTTCACGTGAGTCTTACTTCGGCGGCGACCACCAATCTTGCATTCCACGCATCGCTACACCAAATTGATGATTGCGACAAGAGAGGCTGATAAACGGACTTCGACAGCGTGTTTCAATCCTTGATTGCAGAGCTGCTGTTCGACGTTGTTGGGCCAAATGCTTTGACTGTCAGAAGCGGAAGGTTCAATCTGTGTAACCACAAATGAGTCCACTGCCTACCGCACGGTTCGGAAGAAAGTACCAATTTTTCTACTACACTGGAAATGGTCCTTTCGAAGTTTTGGTTAATCGGAAGAGCAGACGCGCTGGAGCATAATCTTCACGTGCTTCACAGTAAGAGCCGCACATTTGCAACTTAGGAACGGTAAGGTGCGAAACCATCCCAGATCTGGAGTGACAACGGAAGCAACTACGTCCGAGGGAACAAGGAGCTTCGAAAGGCTCTTCGGAAATTGTACGCGGAGAAAGTCGCTACAACCTTTGAGTGTTAAGTGGATCGATTGGTACTTTAATCCTCCAGTTGCTGCTTACATGGGAGGGAGCTGGGAGTGTTTGATTACAAATAGAAAAAAAGATTCTGATAGGTTTCTTCACGACCCCATGAGAACGCTATATGAGGACGCTGATTTGTAAAATAGCAAAATTCCTGAGTAGCTGTCCTATTATACTTATGTGTCACCTCAGAAAGTTATCCCACTTCGCATCACTGTTAATTGTGTGAGTGACGTCTCAGGGAGGGAGAATGTAGATGTGGCATAAGAAAAAATGATTATGGTTACAATAAGTTCATACTTTTATAATAATAGAGTTATCTACATTTTTGGAAAAGTGTAAAATAATGAAATTGTGTCTGTAAGTTGTATTTGTAAGTGGACTATGTAAGAATTGAATTCTGTAGTAAATTAAAGTTGTGATAAACATGAAACGGTAGTTTATGGTTATCTATTAGTTCTGTGTTGTTCTGACCGCCTGAAACATAAGTTTCATCCTTAAGTTACCAGAATTACTTACAACAAGCAACTCTTTATAATTTTCATCAAACTTGCGAATTAATTCTGCAGAAAATTTTAAAATATGCTGGATGTGTCAGTAAATTGCATGTGGAAACTGAGCCTTCCCACTGTTAAAATTCTGTAGATTTGGCATTTTCAGGTATTACAATTTTAATATATTCAACATCACATCACACCAATAAATTGAGTTCGCAGCTGTGATAACATCAAGTTTTAATGAAAGCATTTTCCATTTCCGGAACTTAAGTTGAAAAACGTGTGACAATAATAAAATTGCGCTATCAAAATAACGCCCAAAGCAAAACTTGATTCTGCAAAAATCACAGAGTGTGGATGTTTGTGGAAAGTGTTAAATTTTCCAGCTATTTCTCCTGTTTCCATTTCTTGGCGATAAGCCGACTTTGACAAATATTAGGGCTTGGCATGGTTGAACTTCGTTCTTGGCTCTCTGTTCTTTTTTCGGCGTGGTAAAGCGTGGTCCTTTGTCATAACCTGGCCGTCAAGCTGCATGTCCTGTTTAATGAAAACTTATGAGATAATTCTCATAACCGGAGCTGAGAATCGATGAGGCAAATTTATTCCACTTACAGTTTTTGCACGCGGACACCCACGATTTATTGTCGCAGTCCCAACGCTTGGCAGTCTTCGTTAATGTTGTGGTCGTTATGTCATTACGCAGACGAATGAGAGTCATCATGGCGGGTTAATATGAAGTACGTGATTTGGTAATAGATTAGCTTGGGCAGATAGCAGAAATAAAATCAGTTGCATTTTGTAAGCTACTTCGTGCTTCGGTATACAAGCAAATTTAAAAAATTGCTGCTTCTGCGTAAATATTATAAATCAGGAGCGACAGTTCAATCTGTATGGAAATTTTATAGATTACGTAGATTGCGGCCATTTTAAATTATCCTCACCAAATTATAAATGCAAAAGCTGTAGTTGTTGTAGTCTTCAGTTATTTTCAAACATTAATTATTTTAAATTTTATCAGAAAACCGCAACCTTACATCCGGCCCGCGCTTATGGGGCGGGCGTTTTTGCTGCTCCGGGAGAAGTTCAGGCGTAGGAAGAATTCATTTTTGTGACCGGAGGGTATCACTTCAAATATAAATTTCATTTTGTATTCTCTTTGTCGTGCCTAAATGTGAATTGTTTACATGTGCAAAAAGTATTCTATAAACGCTTCGTTGACGTTGGCTCTGGAAAAGCAAAAATAGACTGCTCCTGCTACTGTAATATATAAATCTTAAAACTTGTAATCTAAAATATTGGTAGTTTAATATATGCTCCTTCAGTAGAATTTTACTTGTAATAACACGTTTCTCTAATACTTAATGTGACAATTTTGAATAGCTACACTATGCTAATCAAAAGTTGGTCTTGATTAAATAGAAAAGTTAGTTTTACAGTTGCCTTTACAGTTCTTTAAAGAATACGGACTAACCGACACATAAAAATTTGTGATTATTTACTGTCGTTCTGTAGTCATTCACTGACTTTGTGACCGAACCTCTTGCAGCGATGGCATCTAATAGTTGATGACAGGCCTTTACCGTTATTGCTCTTATTTTTAAGGTATTTGTTTTTATTTTTATTGTTAAATTCACAAACCACCACAGCGTTTCGCTTTTACACGCGTAGGATTTTTCAATAAATATTACACGTAGAGTTTCCGGAGATGGTAAATCGTCTCAAGATTCAATCGCGCAGCGAAAGTTTTGAAAAGCATTATTGCGAGTAAATCAGCACTTATGTCGACATCTATATCGTTGAGTTTATCAACAGCATCGAAAATCGTACGTAAATGCTCTCGCACGTTTTCGCCCTTACGCATCCGCTAAAAAGTCAGCTGTTTTAATACTGTCATCCCGCGCAGTGGAAGCGTGCTTGGCCAATAACGTATCACGATTATTTACGCTCTTGGGTGAATTGAAATAATAACACTGCCTTTAACTTCTACTGCAACAAACTATTTATTTAGCAAGATATGAAATTTGCTTACAAAACAATGAATAACAATGTGATACTCAGTATATCACGTTAGCCGAATATCGGCCCCAGACTATAGTTCGGTACGGAATGGATAGTAGTCATCCAAAATTAATATGTTTGAAGACTGAGTTTACAAAAAAGCTATTAGTTCCGGCGTGACATTAATGCAGAAAGTCCTAATTGGCTAATAATTAAACTTATCGAGTCTGTTATCTATTTCCAAGAGGCTCAATTAGTCTAGCCATTAGAAAATTCGGACTTCCCGTGCTGACGTTATTCCGGAGCGCTGCGGCATTGTTCTTCAGATGGTACTGTAAAGGCGCTTCTGCATATAAAAAACCATTATCAGCACCCTAAGTGGCGTCTTTGTATACAGTTTAATTGAAAAATCATAATTACACCAGGCAACCCTATTTAATTATTCAGTAACTTATAGCCCGGAAAGGAGTTCATACTTGAACTACATCTTTGCGTGATAACGCAAGATTTAATTAGTATTAATGGTCTTATTTTAAATCTGTCTGATATGTACGTAATGACACAAATTGACATTGGACAATAAAGGTTTCTCTCACAATATTCTAACTCGATCTGCTGCAAACTGATGAAGTAGTTGATAACTAGACACACTTGGTACATACGAAATAGATCCATTTCTAACCTGGTAAGCATCTTGCAATGCCGTTATTAAACGGAATGTATATGTTATTGTTTTCTAGACCTGCCAAGCACCTGAAGATGAGAAATTACCGTTTGAAAGGCGTCTAGCGACAATTGGTTATACGATGCAAACAGCTGGATGATCACAAAGGTTTAAGTTTAAGTTTAAGTTTATTTATTTATTTGGTATAATATACTAGTACATAGAATCATTATTATTATATCTTAACTTTATTATCATTAATAACATTCATATTAAAAGTATTGTTTCACAAAGCAGCTTAAATATTTTTTAAAACTATAAATGTATGTCAGCTTTTTGACATCTTGAGGAAGCGAATTATAGACCTTTAGTCCCTTGTAATACAGAGAATTTTGTGTACTCGCTTTATTTAATTTAGGCAGCCTAAAATCAAATGGATCCCTTATTTTATATTGATGAACGTCAGCATTTAGTATCAAATGATCCCACATATAATTTGGTAATTTATTATTAACAGCTTTGTAAATCAACACCACTGTATTAAAATAAATACGTTGTTTGATACTTAGCCGCTGTAATGTATTTAGCATTAACTTAATATTCGTATATTTAGAACATCGTAAAATATTTCGCATCGCTCGGTTTTATTGTTTTTGCAACCTTTGCAAATCCGCTTCATAACAAAGAAAGAGGATACTTGCACTGTAATCAAAGTGTGGCGCAATGATGGTTTTATAGACTAGAATTCTAGCATTAATACTTAGTTTACTAGCTATCCTTCCCAAAAATCCAATTTTTTAGCAACTTCCTTAATGATGAAATTTATATAACTACGAAAAGTAAGTCTATTATCTATAAGAACTCCCAGATATTTCATTTCAGGCGCTTGTTCTATTTCTAGACTGTCTGTTTTTACTTTAACAGTTATATTTTCACTATTAATTTTATTTGATACAATTAATGCACTTTGCTTTGGAAATATTTAATTTTAGTTTATTGATTTGTAACCACTGTGATATTATTTCAAGATCTGTATTTATTTTGGTGACGGCATCAGTAGTATTTGCCGCAGTTACACAAGCTAATGTGTCGTCAGCAAACAAATTTAGCGAGCAGTATTTGATATTTATTTCCAGATCATTGATGTACAGTAGAAATAGCAATGGACCTAATACGGATCCCTGAGGAACCCCCAATGTGTTAAAAATTTCTTTCGATTTTTCTTCATCATACACAGTTGTTTGGGTTCGCGAAGATAGATAACTCTCAAACCATTGTTTCTCGATTCCCTGTGTTCCATATTTGTCCAGTTTTGTAATCAATTTTTTCCTATCGATTGTTTCAAAAGCACGCTTATAATCTAGAAACTCGCCCATAACACTTTTCTGTTGATCAAGTTCACTTTTCCAGTTCGCTAACACTAGATTTAATGCGGTTTCACATGAATGTTTGCTTCTGAATCCGGATTGTTTGCCACTTATAATCTTATTTGCTTCAATAAACTCCTGCAATTTTTTCTAAAATTTGTTCGTACACCGGCAACGTATTAATTGGTCTAAATTCTTCACATTTCTTTGTACCCACAATTTTTTTAATAGGAATTACTTTGGATTTCTTTCAAGATTCTGAGAAAATTCCACTCTTTAACGACTCATTTATTAATTTACCAGAAGATTTCCTATAGTTGGCAATGCATCTCTTAGAACCTGAACAGAAATGCCATCTGTGCTACCCTTTCTTTTTTGATCGTTATTGATTTCTCAAGATCGATTAAAGAAATCTCCATAAATTTGAAGATGTTAACAGGATCAGGTATGAATGCCTCTTCAAAATCGGTGTTTAGTATATCACGATTTATGTCGACAATACTATTTATGAAGTAATGGTTAAAATTTCCAGCTATCTCTTCGGAATCGGTTACTTCTACTTCTTGGAATACAATGTTTTTCGGTGTAAATTCTGCTTCCGGCTTTTTAATTATATGTTTAATAATTTTCCACATATTTGTTGAGTCGCCTTGACTTTCTTTAACTTTATTTTCATAGTAGAGACTTTTCTTGTCTTTAATGAAGTTGTTATATTTGTTTCTGATTTCTCTATAATGTTTCCAATTATTTGCACTTGCAGATAATCTAGTCTTTTCACCTTGCTATTGCGGTACGTAATCAGGTCAGCTAAGCAATTATGCAAAGACTGCACAATGCATGCAGCTGTAATGTGTACATTTGTACTTATATCGTAATTATAATTAGCTAATTTATTTAACAAAGTCGTTTGTGAGTAGTCATCAAATAATTTTTTACGCACCGTTTTGAACTCGTTGGTTATGCATTGTTTACGAAATTTGAGCTCGATACCGCAATGGTCAGTGATCTTCGGTAAATCTAGGACAACATTTAAATTCGAAATGTTAGTTATTACTAGATCTATTAATGTGTTCGAAGTTTCAGTCACCCTTGTATAATCGCGAATTAATTGTTTCATGCCTAGATGTTGAATTAGATTTCTCAAACGTTTCGCATAGAAACTGTTCTTGGACATATCAATATTAAAATCACTTATAATTAAATGTTTGCTGCGGTCTGATACATATTCGTCACATCATTCTTCAAATTTCATTAAAAATTCACCATCGCTTGAGCTCGAAGAATGGTACACTACCGTGTACATACCTTGACGAAACCCTTTTGTTATACAGATTGAAAGTAGCCATAAGTTCTTGTAATACGTGATATTCGATATTACCCTAAATTCGATATTGCTTTTCAACACTATAACTACGGCCCCGGTCTTTCAACTTTGAGAATTTCACCTTATTGTACTATACCCTGAAAAATTTATTTTACAATCCTCCATCTCATCTACAATGCAAGCTTCACCTAAGAATAGCAACGCTGGGCGCCTCCATAAGATTAAAATGTCGAACTCCTCTATATGTTTTAATATACTTTGGGAATTCAAATATATGATTTCAGAACTTCTTTCGACTACTCTAAAAAATAAATTTTGCTTTTAGCTTGTTCCAATTTACGATTAAAAACTGCACAGTCGGTACTCCAAACTGAATGATTTGTGTACAATTTTATTCTCAATTTTTCCACTGCATGTGCACAGTTTACACATTTTAGGTCATTATCTGTCGCTCGACATTCACTCAATAGATGTGACCCTAAACCTTTTTGGGCAAGCTTTGTTTGACCTGCATTCGCTGGCTTTGTGATTAAATCCACTGCACGAAAAACACCTGGTGACCTCTACCAGCATCGTAAATTCTGCATCTATCCCAACTAATGTTTAATTTTTCTTCTCTCATCATTAACCTGTACGCCATCGCATTAACTTCTGCGTACACCGTATAATATCTTTTTACAGCTTCACTTTTATTTTATTTAATATGTACTGCTTTAAAGTCAGCTTCTTGCACATTTAAATAATTATTTTGACTTGTTATTTTGACTTCTTATTTTATCTTCTATGGCTTCAAATGACAATTTTTCGCTTAATCCAGCTATTTTGATCGTGGGTAATCTTTTTTTCGGAATGGTTACTTCATAATTTTCTCCAAGTTTGCTTGCTACCTTTTCTTGTACGAGCACGGTAACTCAACGTGTTAACCACGCCAGAGGCGAAACTCTTTGCAAAGGGAAAGGACAGAAGAGCACGGTAACTCAGCGTGTTAACCACGTCAGAGGCGAAACTCGACTGACTATCGGAAGAAGAAAAGCGAGAATTTATAGGCAAGCGCCGTAGCGATTCAGCAAATGCCGTCGCGGTTCAGTGACGGAGGGCGGAGCTTAGGAATTAGCACTTTCCACATAGAAGGAAGGGCAACGCCTTCGTCCCGATTGAAATTATTAAGGTGTTTGCAAATCTCAATGGCTTCGAGAATCTTTCTGCTAAAGAAGAATGGGGATTTGCAGATGATGGAAGTTTCATCAAAAAGGATCTTATGACCAGTATCGCGTTGGTGTTCGGCGATGGCCGATGATGAAACGAGACCTGACTTGAGACAACGCTGGTGCTCAGAGATGCGCATCTCCTTTTTGATGAAACTTCCATCATCTGCAAATCCCCATTCTTCTTTAGCAGAAAGATTCGCGAAGCCATTGAGATTTGCAAACACTCTAATAATTTCAATCGGGACGAAGGCTTTCCCCTTCCTTCTATGTGGAAAGTGCTAATTCCTAAGCCCCGCCCTCCGTCACTGAACCGCGACGGCATTTGCTGAATCGCTACGGGGCTTGCCTATAAATTCTCGCTTTTCTTCTTCCGATAGTCAGTCGAGTTTCGCCTCTGGCGTGGTTAACACGTTGAGTTACCGTGCTCGTTTGCTTTTTTCCTCCTGATGAAGCCCCTTATGAAAGTGGGCGAAACGTTGAGTTCTTCGATCTCAATCATGACACGGTCCAATCCCGGAAGTCGTTTGTTACTTAATAATGTTAATTAACACGCATACCTACTTGAATGTTTTGGAAAATTTACTCTTTGATTACCACCATTTAATGCATTTCCAGCATGCCACATCCTTTTCACATTTTGGTTAACTTACTAATCGTCCGTTTGATACAGTATATTAATAGAAACGGCCTTATGTTATGGTCGTCTAAGTAAGTAGATTTAACCATTTCAGACTATCTAAGTAAATAATATAATTCCGCCTTCCAAAGAATGCGTTTTTTTAATTTCTAAAATATTATCTTCAATCAAACAACAGCTTTATTCCTCTTGTCATAACTTTAAGGAATGTTTTAATTGCAATGAATGTTCTAATATATGAGGTAAGTTTCATTCAACGATGTGTCTATGATTCAGCAAGCTGTACTTTAAAAATATTCGGTTAAAAATGTATTTTATGTTTTTAGGTATGCATACGGAAATTACCTATTAATACTGTAATGATATACACAGGGGTGTTAGAATCAATTTTAGAAAGGATTAAGGAAGTACAATGGTTGAAAATAAACTAGATCTGTTTATATATAAATTGGGAACGTGAATAATTATTACGGAACTACAAAGTAAAAGAAAATTTATAATTGAATTGAAAATGGTATGAAGTAAAGCTTGAGGGCAATAACAAATACTAAATTGTAATAAAATTATAAAATTAGTAGGTGTAAATCAAATATTATTATGAGATAGGCTGCAAAAGTAGAAAATAGAGATCGTTAGGACTTTGTTTCGATTATTAAGAAATAACAAATTTTAAAAAATGTAGCAGAAATAATTTGGTGTAATTAAAATATGAAAAATAAACCCTGATTTTATTGAAAAATGGTTTAGATAATAAAAAGGGTAATAACAACATTTGCGTGGTAAAGTTAATTGGAAATATAAACCAAGAAAAATAATTATATACATAAAACTAAGGAAGATTACAAATATATGGTAAAACTAATGGTAAGTAGAATTAATCTACATATGTGAATAACTGGTGAAGAATAATAAGTCAAGTTTATTGGAAAAGTACATTTGACAAAATACATTAATCGAATTGAATTACGTCAAGCTGTTTGGTCATAAGGGAGAGTTCCAGAGGAGGACCATAAGTTAAGAAGAAACGTTCCAGGAAGTTGACAGAGGCAGTATTGAAAGTATATGTCTGCAGATTTGTTCTGTTAGCTGCATGCTGTAGGGAAGGTTTGAGTTGCTGATTCTGGACAGTTGGGCCGTCTTTTCTGTCAGTGGGGCCTTTCATTGCAGGAAGGTGTGTCAGAAGTTGGATCATTAGGCGGAGAGGAGCAGGTTAGTTGACATCCTGAACATTGTTGAGACCAATTGAAAGGTGGGTGATATGAACAGCAAGGTAATTACGAGTACTAGAAAAGAAAATAAAGACTGTAAAAGTGAAATAGTTATTAAAGAATTACTTACCGTTTTTAATATTGTTGTATACTAGAGAAGCAATCTGGTATTTGTCATTTGAATTTCAAATCTGTTTGACATACAAATGATATTTAAAAATTTAGAACATCAACTTTCAGAAATAAGCAATCTAGATAAATGAATCCACCCCTGATTTTTTAGGAACTAGCACAAATAATAGTTATTGATATTCTGAACATAAATAGAGCAATTTTAATTTGACAAAATAAATATATAATTCAAAGACATATTAATATCACTATACCTGAAGTTACATAGCATATATAAGGCGAGACAACGTGGAACTTAGCAATACATGCAATTGAAGTCACGTGCTTAAAGCATTAGCATCTTACCGAAATACAAATGTTTGGTTCTACATTGTATTCAAATAATCCACAAACAGCAGTTTCTGTAAATGGCAAAGGTGCAAAGGTGTTAAACAAGCTCTAGCTCTACTCGATTTGGTGCTCATTAAGTTTACGTGTACACTTACAAAACTTATCGAATTACTACAAAGATTAAATTTCTGAATTGATAAAGAGCGCATTGAATTGTAGGTAAGTTCTCAAATCCTCATTAGAGCAGAGCAAAACTAATCAAACTTACATTGAATTCGACACAATGAAGCGCACTGCTGCTAAAGGTGCTGGTATTTTGTGTCGGTATTATTGCCTCTGTCTATCAAAGTGTCTAAATTTACTAGGACTAACAAGGAACATAAGATTAGGCAAAGGTGTAGGCGTTATCGCTTCGATATTTAGTAGAAACGTTAAGCCTAGAACACATCAAAGCAAATGTCTAAACACATAAACGTATCAAATACATCGTGAGGAATTAATCTGCTCTAACCACATTTATGAAAATTGAAGGGTCCATAATACATTACCTATTGAGTAATTGATTCTAAAGAAAGAAGTTACTTGTAAAGCACGTATATTTTATGAAATCCACGACATACACGCATACCCTTTCAGCATTTATGTTTGAATTACAGTCAACTTACCTTATAGCTTAGATTTAGACAATTTTGTTTTAGTTTCTTTCTTTTGCAATAATCCTGAAGTACTAATAAGGCAATTTACTAAAGAAACACGCTTACATGTACGGCATCTTCTATAAACTGTGATAATAAGTTTTATGTTATGCAAGAATTTAATAACTGTTCTGGAATTTCTCAAAAAATTTGTTTCTTAAATAAAAATTTCCTTTCAAAAAGTAGAATAACGGAGTGCCTTATAATAAAAAAAATGTGACTCGTTGCGATTTAAAAAAAATATTACTAAATCTTACCATGCGATGGAAAACCAAATAGCAAATAATTTCTGTTAGAAATATTTTTCGATACCGTGAATATTTCCCGTAATATTAAGCGAAAATGTTTACCTAACAACTCAAAAAAAAATCCAAGTTACCCGGTGCAATTATGTGCTAGCTTGGACTGTTTGAACAAAATCTAAGCTTTTTTAATTGAAATTGTTCATTAATAAAAAAATAAAGGATTGTTTACGTTAATTTTTAATATTCAATTTGCGTGATGTACATACAATGCGACTCAGGTGTCGCTAAAATTTTCAACTTGGAAAATTGTATTTTTACGTAAAGTTCACAGAAAGACCACTTTGGCCTCAATGATTTATATTCTTCTGAAGTTAACTCGGTCAACACAATCCCATCTAAACAGTAATTTGGAAAACATCGATTTTATACCATGCATGCCTACACTGCAAAAGACGAAAGCCGTACTAAATCATTACTCTAACGCAATAGTTTTTAACAAGATGAAGGAAACATGCCAGCACAATGGAGAGCAAGCATCACTATACCTAACAGATTACAAAAATTAAATAAAATAATCTAGAAATGTATCACGTTATTGCATTCATCAGCTCAATACTTTAGCTACTGGCAAGCATAATTAAAAACCAGCTATAGTTGAAATAACCGACGAACAACATGATATTTGCCGAAACATGAAACGGGCATGTGGTACCCTCGCCTGGATAGTTTACTTTAATGTTTGCTTACAAAGCCAGTTTGTATTTGCATTTCTATTTATCGTTGATTAGAATAATCATTGTAATTTAGTATTTAGCACAGTTGTGCATCTATTTCTTAAATTTATCAATTCCGTGACTTATCGGAATCTTTCAAACATTGCACGTCAATGGGAATTCAGTAGCCAGCGGGCGTTGCCCGAAACCACACGTGTGTAAACTACCCGCAGTGCAAAGTTTTTACACAACGAGTTAAATAAATAAGGCGGATAAAGCCTGGCTTTGTTTAATGAATATAGCAAGCAGGATTTACGTTTTAAGTAAACTCCAGTTGAATCGTGTACACAGTACGTACATATTTTGCAAAAGTAGCGAAGCAGCTACGTGGAGTCCATTTGAGTTACGTGACGTCAGCCGCCATAACGGTGCCAGAGTTAGAAGCCAAGGTATACTTCTCTACATCCTTTGTGGGAAATTTCTACGCGTCGCACTGTTCAAAGCTTTCGTGACGTAATCGAGTCAACGAGCTGGTTTGCAGCTTTCAGTCCCGAGTATAGTAAGGCAAATGTATACCGAAAATATTCCCAGCTCCACCTGTGTGAGAACTTCACGATCGCAAGGGAATGCGCGTGAGAACAACTATAGGCTTCAGTGAGTTACGAATACGGATTTTTATGCACGAAATCGTACGAGCGCCTTTCATGCACCTTAATGTTCATGCTTTTAAAGAGAGTTGCTTTCGCACTGTAAATGGCCCGAGTTGTCGGAGGTAGATTGACTATTAGTTGATATTTGTGTTTAGGAATGTCATGAAAAGGTTTGACTCCATTTTCGTTTGTTTTCTATGTTATTTCTGTCTGTGTAAAGGTGAATATAGTTGTGTGAGAAAATTAGCATTTTTTCTTGTAGAATGTTTGCAGTCAGTTTCAACCCAAAAACACTACAAGTGCACGTCAGCTTCCTATTTTTGGAAAATAGTGATCGTTCGTAACCACAGCTGGAATATTTTAAAGTTTTATGTATACTGAGCCAGCTAGGTAAGCGAATAGGGCAAATTAATTTATTAAAATACTAAGACCTAGGAGTCCCTACGTAGGGATTACCAAACGTTTTGTTGCACATAGAAGTCATGTACATGCAATATTTATACTCGGGCAGCGACGTAAACAGCAGGCTGTTTGAGATATACTGTTGTGAATAATAAGTTGGAGCACTGAAAGTAAGAAGTATAAAACAAGTGCGCGTACCACATAAAATAAAAGGAGAAACTAAGAAAATAAGCAAAAAAGTAAAAACAATATAGTTGAAGACACTGCGAAGCATATTAAACATATCAATACGAGATTGACAAACAAATACAGCAACAAAAGAACGCCACAACATCCAGGACGTGGTTAAACAAAAACAGAAAAAAAGAATAAAGTAACCATGTTCACAGTGTGCACTACAATCGATTAACCAAAATATGTGCTACGCAAGTAGGTGACCTTCACAATAGTTCTCTGTCCCATGATAATTAGACCTTGCGGTGGAAAACCACGCTCTTCACTCTCTTTCCATAATGTATCTTCTTTTCTTCATGTTGATATCTATTGTGAATTGCTGTCTGACCTGTTATATATTTTCAGCGATTGCTACATTGTCAACAGCACATCTGATGTTGTTATTTGTTGTCCATTAACTAATATTCCTACGTGTATTGCAGTACCTAAACCAAAATTTTATCAGAATTGATATCTACCAAAAGAGGTGACAATATATAACCATGTCTGACGCTAAGTTGATTTTTATGATCTCTAACAATTCCCCCTTGTGCTTTGCATGAGCTGTTTGAGTTCAGTAGAGATTCTATGGTATTCGTAGGTATTTGTCATTTACTCCTTACAGTTTTACGTTGATTTATGACGTACTCTATTAAATACATATAACTTTAGAATGAATCTCTTCAATAAAGTGGTTTCGCAAGAAAATTTAAGCCAAAGGACTGGTGCATTGAAAACAGCCAGGAAAAGATTATGTATATGACATCGATCAGTTTCTAGAGACATTGAAATATTACTGGGTAGAGCTGTATATTAATTGTGACGTTAGCGCCAGAAGCAATTATTGGACATATAAGATTGTCTTTTGTTTTATCCATGACTTACTACCGTGACAATATGCACACAATGCCTCAAGGATAAATAAAACATCGAATTAGGTGGATCGCATTTGTTCTTCAAAAAGGAGATCTAAAAGCTAATGTGTTAGATTTAGGGAGTTTCAATTCGTAAAAAAAATTTTAGTTTGACATATTCGATGTTTGCGTTGATTTTAAACACATAAACTTCCCAGCTGGATGAAGTTGAATTACTCGACTGATTTGGAAATGAATTTGCCCTGGAGAGGCTCCGGGAGCGGTTCGTAAAGACGTCTGAAGTATTCCCTGGGCATCGAGTTATCCTCCAGGTTGCTAGCAACACTTTTTTGCTTTACACTGTGATTAATAGAAGAGCATTTGCTCATATTTTATAAAATTGGAATTCCGCAATTTGCCTTGCTTTGTAAAATAGGTTAACATGGAAATTTCAGTTCAACTCTTTCCGCAATCACGCGAATAATTTACCGTGAATCCAATTTTATTCCCTTCTAAAACGAGAATCTACACAATGAGTTCTTAGTTTTGAAATATCGATGGATCACAATACATCACACCGCCGCTCCTCTAATTTGAGCCTTCAAAGCGTGAAAAATGATACCGGGTATGGCAAATTGATAAGTAGAGCTCAATTCATGGACTAACCAGCAGAGTGTGAGCTTTCAAAGCGTTTTAAAACTCGGAAAGTACAAATCAATACATTTTTCTACCCGGATCAAGAAACACGAAAGTCTCTCGACACAAAATGAAAAGTACAATTTTCCTCATGCCTTCAGACTTAAGTGCTGTTAAAGTGTAGAACAAAATTTAATTAAACACACTAAAGCAACAAGAGGAAATATTAAAGGTGGTAGATAGAAGTGTTATTCTTACTGAAATAACTAATTTTAGTCACCTTCTCTGCGACTTCAAACAAAAAATAACCTCAGTCTTTGCTGAACTCTACTTATATATTAAACATACATACATTTTCTGAAAAAACACATTTGATCGGCAGATATTTTTTCAGCAGGGTCAAGCTTGATCAAAGCTTTGCTAGCGTGGGCTCGGTTGGGTTTACAATTACAAACAAGATCTGACTATTAATTAAAAATTCCTCTTTGAAATCCTGCAATTTGAGCAGATTTATGTGTCCATCAATGCCGATTCGAACATTAATTAAATGTTTTATTCAGGCTAAAATTGTAAAATTTCGCTTTTCTGTTTAAAACATGGTACAGACAGCAAATTAAGGCTGAAATATGCATGCCTCCAAAGTGAAACACAATACTTCTTGATTAATTCATTCTGCTTTCAGTAGCTAACTCCGTACTCTTGGCAAAAATTACAGATTCGAGTTTATCCAACTAGAGGGCATCCGCGAGTTAACTTTTTTAGAAATTCGAACAAAAGAAGGGGTGTTTTATTTTTAAAAATAAATATAGCAATAACAACACTGAAGAAACTTAGAGAATTAGACTTCACAATACAAATATAGAAACTTTAAAGTTTGCACAAGAAGGTGGAGTAAGCGATCTGTACAAGTTAATGTAGTTGAAAATAGAGAAGCATGAGAAAATACTAAAGCAGTTTTCGAGAATATTCTATGATCCAAAATAATTTAAAAATCTTATATAAACATAGTTTTTATTATTAGTTCTTTCAGATACTAGAGGGGGTTAAAAGTAGGATATGATCAATTTACTGAAAAGATTGAAAAGGTATTAATATAAAAATTGGCAGATATACTTTACCAAGAGAAGACTTATTTATTAAGAGTTCTCTAATTCTTATGTATGACTCTAAGGGTTTAAAGTTCGTGACCCATGCTATATTTTATTTTTTATATAAAAATTATTGTTTTCAGGAAAATGCCAATAGAAAAACGTTTTCCGTTATAACACATAGTACTTAGCTCAAGGATTCGCACCTATTTTGTGTTGTGATCTGTAAAATAGATTATCTGACCTCAAAATATGCAAAACTGCACTGCGCTTTACATATAAAGATCATACAGTAAATTTCAGGGAATATTTAACGGAAATTTGACGGGAGGGCATGAATAACATCAGTGGTAACAAATTACTCCTTTCCGGGTTTTATTACGCTGATTTTCACACGATAGTGCGGGAAGTGAAGTGCAAAGTGGTCAGCATAGCTAAGTGTATAAATAACCGTAAAAGGTTATAAATAGTAAAAACGGAAAGACAGTATGACGGTAAATATCCTCGAGATAGGAAACTGAGGAAGAAAGCAAGTGGTGATGGTAAATAAATATAAATTAAAAGGATCCAAAATTTACGTTGATAATAACATGACCCTCAAAGAAAGAGAAATGCAGGATGATATAAGCAAAATCGCCAAGGAAGATATAAGAAAAGGAGAGAAAGCGAAGGTGGGCTAGAAATAGGTCAAGATTGAAAGAGTATACTACATATGGGATAAGATAGAAAAGGGAGTAATAGAGCA
Organism: Agriotes lineatus; assembly: GCA_940337035.1. Lineage (NCBI taxonomy): Eukaryota > Metazoa > Arthropoda > Insecta > Coleoptera > Elateridae > Agriotes > Agriotes lineatus. The sequence goes on from CALNHX010007363.1 coordinate 70,710, forward strand.
ACCAAAAAACTAGAAGGAACAAAAACAAAAACAATACAACGACCATGGCGCGAACATGGACAACGAATAGGGAAAACGAAACAGTAAAATATAAAGAGTGTAAACACAAAGAAGGAAGAGACAAAATACAGCAAGGTAGAAACATGGAACGTAAAAAGTACAACCGGAAAAGAGCAAAAATTAATAAATAAAATAGAGAAGATAAATATTGAATATCTTGGAATAACGAAAACAAAAAATGGTACCAACGGATACTGGATGATATGGTCGGGAGTGAACAAAGAAAATTTGGCAAAATCCGGAGTAGCAATGATAATTAGAGAGGAGAAACTGAAACTTATCAAGGAAGAAAAATTTATCAGTGAAAGAATTCTAGCGGCAAATATAAAAGAGGGAAAAACTGGAGTTGAGTACCTAACGATAGCGGCGTATGGGTCAAATGAGAACGCGAAGAAAGAAGTAAAAGAGAAATTTTCCACCATTTACAAAAACAACTGGATGAACGCAAATTTAATGTTATTATAATGGGGGACTTAAACGAAAGAGTGAGAAATAAAAATGAAGGAACAGAATGGTGCATGGGAAAGTATGGCGAAGAAACGAAAAACACAAACGGCGAGAGAATTCTGAATCTCTGCATAGAGAATAAATTAATTGTGCCAAATTCGCATTTCCAACACAAAAACATTCACAATATTAGAAGAGAAGTAAGGAGCAGGGGCGAGAAATCTATAATAAACTACTTTTTAGTAGGAAATGAAATACGAAGAAGACAAAATATGTAAAAGTTATGAGAGGACCGGAAATAGGGAGCGACCACTTTCCACTGATAACGAAATACCACAGTAGAAGCAAGATCAACCAGGAGAAAAGAAAGAGAAAGATGGTAAATCAACAAATAAGATGCTATAAATTGAGAGAGACAGAAACTAGAAATAGGTATACCAAGAATGTCTAAGACGAAAGTTGACGGAGATAAACTCACAAGAAACTACAGTTAAAATACAGAAAAATTCAAAATCATAGTGCTAACGAGTGCAGAACAAACGTGTGGAATATCAAAAATAACAAATGCACAAAAAAAACACATTGGCGGAAGGAAGAAATTAAGCAAGCCGTTAAAAGGAAAAACCTAAAATGGAACAAATTATCTAAACACAAGAAACCAAAAAGACTACGTTGAATATAAATCTGAAAGAAACCGGGGAAAGAAGAAAAACAAAAGACTTGGAGAGAAAAATGAAAACAGCTTTAAAAGAAAAACGGAAATTATTTTTGGAAAAATAAGAAAAGAGAGGAAACAACGATACCATGTTGAAAAATATTAAAAATTAAGGTAACGAAATCGTAATTGATGAAGGAGAGATAATAGAGAAATCTAAAAAATATTTCAAAGATTTATTGGAAGGAACGGGCCTAAAAGTAGAAAAGGTGGAATACAAACCACATCAAAACCTAGAGATCGTAGAAGGACATCAATAACTGGAAGATATAGCTATAAAAGAAATTAAAGAGGCAATAAGTAAAATGAAATGGGGGGGGGGGGGGTGACACGATCAGGTAACGGTCGATATGCTAAAAGACGGAAATATAGAAATGGTAGAGACCTTAAAGCTAATAATGAACAAGTTCCTGAATACAGGCGAAGAGCCAGAAGATTGGCAAATCGGAATAATTATAGTGGTATATAAAAAAGGAGACGCAAAGAATTATAACAATTACCGGTGAATTACGCTGTTAAGCATAGTGCTCAAAGTATAAGTTAGAATATTAGAAAAAAAGGAGAACTGAAAGATACACCTATGCTTTATAGACCTACATGAGGCTTTCGGTAAAATAAATAGAAAGAATATTTGGAGAATACTAGAAAAAAGAGGTGTAAGTGAAAAGATAATATACGGTCTAAAATCCTTATACAAGCAAACGAGGAACTTTATAAGACATGAAGAATCACGAATGTTCGAAACTAAAAAAAAGTTAGGCAGGGATGAATATTGAGTCCATTACTTTTTGCTGTGGTATTAGACGACGAAATAAAGGAAGCAAAAAGAATCGTAAAACAATACAAAGTAGAGCACTGGACAATGGAAGATATAAAAATCACAAACTGGTATATACAGACGATTTAGTGCTGATCGCTAACAATAAAAAAACATTAAACGAAAACCTAAGGATGTACAATAATTAAAAAAGACAAAAACAATGATTATCAGTAAAAATAAAAAGGAACATCAAATACATGTGGGAAACGTTCTAGAACAAGTCCGCAAGTTTAAATGCTTACGAACCAAAATAGCACAGGATGGTACATTCGAAAATGAAATAAAGGAAAGAATAGGAATAAAAGGGAGACTTTTAACGCCATCAAGTACACGCTTTTGGATAAAAAAGATATACCGAAATATTTAAAGACAGAAATATATAAAAGACTAGTCACCCCAATCTTAATATATGTGTCTGAAACGTGGGTTTTAACACAACAGCAGAAAAGCAGAATACAAAGCATGGAAATGAGGTTCCTAAGAAAAATTGAGGACAAAACAAGATTGGACAAAATAAGAAACACCGCCATCAGAGAAAATCTGGAAACTAAACAAATATTAGATACGATAGAATTAGGGCAGTTATGCTGGTTAGGGCATGTAATGAGGATGAGAGAAGATAAAACGGTAATAAGAATATTTGAAGCACGCACACAAAATGAAAACGAAAGGAAAACCGAGAAAAACGTGGAGGGAAGAAGTTAGAAATGTAGCCTTTAAGAGAAACATAGAGGGGAGTGAAGTGAGGCGTAAAGTCAAAATAGGAATCAATGGAAACGGGAATATAGAAAGACACCCAAGACATAACAGAACCCTACCCACTCCTTGACCTTACACCTACATAAATAGAAAGGTCCTAGGATCAAGTAAGTAAGTAAGTAAATTTCAGAATTTTATTAGGATAGCATCTATTAAAATTCATTTACGCTTGCAGGCGCACCCCTTTCCTAAGGCTTGTTGAAATCTTTCATTCGCGAAACGTCTATATCTTGCTCCCTTATTTTTACTTCCCTCGTCTAGAACACGGGCGTATTGCCTGTCTATCTGTTTATTGGCGGTATAACTTAAAAACTTTTTGATACTTTGCATGCATATTATATGTCTACCTAACATGAAATCGAGAAAATTTAGAAGAAATATATAAAGGGTGAGCATCTTAAAAAAATTTAATTTTGTTTAGCTTTGCTTTACGAGAGAAATAGTTACAAGCAATAATTTGAACATAGCTCGGGCTTTATCAATGGAGAACATGTGACTTAAAAGATACAGGGCAAATATCACAAATTGGCTAAAATAGTATGGTAAACGGAATGCGAATTTCAGAGAACTACATGTTTACTTCCCTCGTCTAAAATACGAAGGCATTTTTAAATTGCAAAAGATGAAAGTAATAATTTGCACATAGTTCCGGCTTTATCATTAACGAAAATGAGATATAGCAGATGCAGGGCAAACACCGCTAATGGGACAGAATAGTATGGTGCATCAGGAACACGTCCAATTCACTGGAATGCAGCATACCGTATGAATGATACAATTAATTAAAATAATATCCAGATATCTAATGTATATCATGTGATGTAAGAGTTGTATGTTTTTTAACTGGTGTTGTAAAGGGCAACCACAGGGTTGTTTATATCAAGTAGTAAAAAAATTCTTGAATTGATAATCTGCAATATATAGTCACTTTAAGGGTTAAATTCCCATTAATTGTGAGGAATAGTAATTGATGATTTGATACGTAGTAGCAATATAGTATTCTCTACGATCAAATTTAACTATAAATCACAAATATTATTCAAAAAAAAATTCAAGATTGTTTGATTCCATTTAACGTGGTATTTTACTATGAATCCAGCAAAAAATTGAAAGTCACTGTTGTAGTATGGTGTTGCTCTACATAATAGAGGTTTCAAAGAGCTACAACGAGGTTTATTTTGGTCGGGAACAACCCAGGCAGGTGTTTGCTGACTAGAATTTAGCCAGGTAGGAGTTGAGATAACACATCCAGGTACAAGATAGACAATCAGAAGAGGAGTGCTCATTTATTATGAAAGATTAAGAAGTTATATAGCAAGTTTGGTGCGGCAAATTATTAATATAATTGTAAATATATTTAGAAATTAATTTAGAAGAATTAAGATTCTAAATTTAATAGTGATTCGAGTACTCGACGTTTTTCGATCATTATAATTTGAAATTTACATTTTGGTATTAGGTTATTTTTTATAATATTTATTTAAATCAAGTTTGATTAAATTAATTTTGGCAATATCTATTTATTTTTGTAATGTCAGATCAAACTTCGATGTGCTACTATCAAACTGAAAGTTTGAATTTAGTTTCGTGAAATACCTGAAACGTGTATTTGATTCAGAGAGTCAAATAATTATTATATTTTACAAGTAATTCAGTCTTTAACTACAATAGAAAGTGGAAAATTTACTCATTTAGCTGGAAGTCAGGAATCCCATTGATTGTAAACTGACTAGTCGAGGCTTTAAAAAACTATAATCAAATGACCTAATTC